>PVLC010009334.1:0-53985 GCA_004027655.1 Graphiurus murinus | reverse complement strand
AAAAGTGGGTGAGAGATTTGAATTGACATTTCACTAAAGAAAATGTATGGTAAAGACATGAAAAGATGTCTGGTATCATTACTCATGAGGGAAATGCAAATTAAAAAGGGCAATGAGATATTACCACATAACTTACCAAAATGATTAAAATGAAAAAGATGGTCACTAATGAGTGTTGGTGAGAGTGTGAAAGAAGTAGAACTCTTACGTATTGCGGATGGGAATGTAAAATGGTAAAGTCACTTTGGGAAATAGTTTGGCAATTACTCAGATGTACGTATACTCCATGATCTAACCATTCCGTTCTGGGGTATTTATTTACCCAAGAGAAAAGGAAATATGCCTCTGTATAAATATTTGTGCACAATTGTTCATACAGTTTTATGTGTAATCATCAACAGGCAAGTGGGTGAATGAATTATGGTGTACTATGCATGGTGTATAATGCACATCACCAAGGACGAACCTGATGTGTTGAGCTGAAGATGGCAACCTAAAAAGGGCACAAATTAAAGGATTCCACTCATATGAAATGCTAGAAAATGCAAACAAATCTACAGTAGCAAAAACACAGCAATTTGGAGCCGGGTGTGGTGGCGCACGCTTGTAATCCCAGCATCTGGGAGGCTGAGATCGGAGGATCTGGGTTTGCGGCCAGCCTCAGCTACCTAGTGAGGCATTCTGCAACTTAGTGAGACCCTGTTCCCAAATAAAGAATAAAAAATAGGGCTGGGGGTGTACCTCGGAGGTGGAATGTCCCTGAGTTCAATCCCCAGTACCACAAAACAAAACAAAACAAAACAGAAACCATCAATTTGGGATGAAGAGAGACAGAGAAGATGGGATGGAGAAAGGTAGAAGAGGAAGACATTATAAAGGAACATGAAAGAACTTTTTAGCAGTGATCCATGTGTTTACTGTTTTGATTGCGATGATTTCATGGATTTATATATATGTCAAAACATCAGATTGGGGCTGGTGGTGTAGCTCAGTGGTAGAGTTCTTGCCTATTATACGCAAGACACTGAGTTCAATCCCCAGCACTACGAAAAAAGTTGCATTGTGCATGTGAACTATGTAGTTTATGTTGTATCAATTATGTCTCAATAAAACTTTTTAAAAAGATGTAGTTGCAACATGTTTTTGTGTTGCAGGAAAATGTGGGTTATTCAATATTCAAGTGAACATGTCCAGTTTAGGGCTAGAAAAGTGGGGTCTAGAGCTTTAAAGAGAAATTTTAGGAGTGAATTGTCCCTCTTTCTTTCCTTGCCTTGTCTCTCTCTCTCAATACAGGCACCATAAAGCTTTTTTTTTTTTTTTTGCGGTACTAGGGATTGAACCCAGGGACATTCTACCTCCAAGCTACACCCCCTAGTCCTATTTTTTTATTATTATTATTATTCTTTATTTTGAAACAGGGTCTCACTAAGTTGCAGAGGAGGCTGGCCACAAACCCATATCCTCTGATCTCAGCCTCCCAAGTACTGGGATTACAAGTGTGCGCCACCACACCCGCCTGGCTGCCATAAAGCTTTGAGATGGTAATACTGTGTACATAGAATTGATAGCTGTAGGTGAGTGGAAGGCGGATCACATTGGGTACAGAGAAAAAGTTACTAAGGAAAGAAACGTGGTAAGCAGTTTAAAAAATGTTGAAGAATAAGAGAAACCAGTAACAGCCAGGCAGGGTGGCTCACGCTTGTAATCCCAGTACTTGGAAGGCTGAGACTGGAGGATCTGGGTTCACGGCCAGCATCAGCTACCTAGTGAGGCAACTTAGTGAGACCCTGTTTCAAAATAAAGAATAGAAAATAGGGCTGGGAGTATAGCTCGGAGGTAGAATGCTCCCAGGTTCTATCCCCAGTACCGGAAAAAAAAAAAAGAGAAACCAATAACAAGCAGAAGAATTGTCAGCACATAGGAAAAGAATTAGTAGAAGGGAATATCAAGCGATCCAAGAAAGAAGAGAGTTTAAAAAAGAGTAAGTGAGCTGGGTGTGGTGGTGCATGCTTGTAATCCCAGCATTCGGGAGGCTGAGACCGGAGGATCCGGGTTCGCGGCCAGCCTCAGCTACCTAGTGAGGCACTCCACAACCTAGTGAGACCCGGTTTCAAAATCAAGATTAAAAAATAGGGCTGCAGGTATAGCTCAGAGGTAGAAGGCTCTTGAGTTCAATCCCCAGTACTGCAAAAAAAAAAAAAAAAAAAAAAGAGTAAGTGGATATTAGCATCAGATGTTATAGAGTTTCATTTAACATCTTTTTTTTTTTTTTTTTTTTTTTTTTGCGGTACTGGGGATTGAACTCAGGGGCATTCTACCTTGGAGCTATACCCCCAGCCCTATTTTTTATTCTTTATTTTGAAACCAAGTCTCACTAAGTTACAGAGTGCCTCACTAGGTAGCTGAGGCTGGCCACGAACCCGGATCCTCTGGTCTCAGCCTCCCGAATGCTGGGATTACAAGCGTGCGCCACCACACCCGGCTTCATTTAACATCTTTAATACGATCAACTCTACAATCCAATTATCGAGGGCACCATTCCCACCCACCATTCTCATTAACTGAGATGTTACAACACATTGTCACATATATTTGTTTAAGCCTTTCCATGGAAATAATTTCCTCTGCAAATAAGTTTATTCATTTGCAGGGCTATCAAAGTACAAAGAAAAGTAATTTGGGGTTTAAAATGAGCTTCATTTTTTTTTTTTTTTTAAGAAGTAGCTCAGGTGTTTATATGCTTTCATCTACAGAGAGCAAATCACAGACACTTCTTGAAGAATTTAGCAGAATCTTACAATGGATTCAAGTCGATATGCTTGGTTTAGTTTTGCTTTCCGAAAGCCAAATTAATTGCCTCGGCACAACTTTCATACTGGGCTGTGAGCTGCCCAGGCCTGGCTTATGTCACTAGGTTGAGCGTTTCTGTTGGGCACATTAGTAACATTCCCAGTGAGTTCTGGGGCTTGCTGAATTCTAGGGTTATTTATACATTTGTATTTATGTATTTGAAAACAACTTGCTCTCCCTCTTTCAACTATAGACATGTTTGTTTTGGGGGATTAAAAACATTGGACAACATGGCAAAAATAAAGTTGGCTATCAATATCAGAGGAACACAGAAAACAACAGGAGAAATGTCTAGGGGATGAATCCCAGGCTCTAAACAGGTTGATCAACATATTGATCCCTCCAGCTCAGAGTGCTCTGAAAGCCCCGCTGACCAATGGAAGAGGAGAATGATCCGACTGCAGTGTGGTTTCGCTAGACACTGTCAATTCCTGCCCACAGTGATCTGTCCTCCTAAGGCTCAAGAACATCTCCAGCAGGATTGACCCACCATGAGGACTATGCCAATGTCCTGTCCACTCCCATCAGTGCAACATGTTGTTTAAAAAGCACAAAACTAAACCTTAGACGGATTTCCTTAGCAGGCAGGAGCCATTTCACATGTAACCCTTGAGATGGCTTAACAAAGAATGCAATTTGCTTTGAACCTACATCTTTTGTTCGCAGGTTCAAAGCAAATTTAGATTGCCTGAAATTCTGAGGGTCTTTAAAACGGCGTGGCAATTTATCTCCTGCTCTTTGGCAGAAAGTGGGTGAAAAAATTTTGACTTCTTTGAATAAGGGTAGAAAGAAACGAAATCGTTTAGTAACATATCTGACATCTTTGTGTGTTTGTGTATGTGGCGGGGGTACTGGGGATTGAACCCAGGAGGAGCCTTCTACTTCTGAGCTTCATCTCCAGCCCTATATTAGTTTTTATTTTGAAACAAGGTCTCACTAAGTTGCTGAGGGCCTCACTAAGTTTCTGAGGCTGGCCTCAAACCTGCAATTCTCGTGTCTCTGCCTCCCAAGTACTGCAATTACAGGTGTGTACACCGTGTCTGGTTTCTGACATTTTTTAAATGGGTGTCCTGGCTGCAGACCCTTTGGGATGCTTTACAGCCTTTCCTGCTACCCAGCCTGAGAAAGCCTCATAATAATTTCTAGACTGCTTGGTTCATAGTATATAAACACACCAAAGAGAAATTAGTTAATGGTTTCAGAGAAACACCAGGTGCTTGTGGAAAAGAACACAACAGGACTGCAACTTCTACTCCTTGAATTCTTTAAATTTCTTACAGTAGTAAAGAAATAATTATCGAAATGGGAAGAATTTCTGGGAAGGATTTAATATTAAGGTCAATTAAAATCTCTTCCCCAAAGTCTTTAGAAAGTAGATAGCATTTAATACCCATGACTTATGTTAATAGTGCTTACAGGAGAAGAAGAACCAAACAAAAACCTAAACTTGCAAAAAACAAAAGCATGCTATATATCAAAATACAGCATTCCTATGCTGACCATTTTGTAAGATGTCAGGCAGAGCTGCGTTCCAATCTGTCTTGACTCTGATTAGCTTTGTGACTTTGGACAGACAGATTGCTGTGTGAGTTTGGACAGATTGCTTCTCTATGAACGAGGAGCCATGATACTTACCTTACTAGGAGAAATGTGATGAGAGGTGGGAGAGTTCCTGCCCACGTGATCCCTAAGTGATCATTTAGTTCCCTCCCCTTTTGCTCAGAGAGTAGCCAGGGCAGACAGCTCACTTCAGTGTGTGAGTCTATTCCAGGCTCCTCTCCCTTGCTCCGTCTCTGTCTCCTGTTTTGCAGTGTGAACAAAAGAGGTTCTCCTTCGGATGTACAGGTATGGAGAGAGGTAGTCAGGCGAGTGACTCGCCTGGCTTCTTTTCTGCTGCCCTCTGTCCTTGGCCACATTTCCACAAGGCTGCAGCCCAGTGCCGTGGCCAAGCCTAGCTCCAGCGTCCAGTCACCATGACAGAGATAAGTAAGAGGTGAGCTGGCAGGTAACATGGGGAGCTCCCAGGGAGTGTTTCCAAGTCCTTCTAAATTGCTCCAAAGAGGGCTCCAGCCTTGGGTCAGCTAAGTGACCTCTCCTGAGAGCTTCCCCTTTGTCCTCCCGATGACCTGCACTCCATCAGGGGCAGGAGTGGTTGGTGGCATCAGCACTACGGAGTCTGATTCCAAGAGGAAGTGCTTGCATTTTGGCTTTCAGTTTTATTTTGTCTTTAAACTTCAGGTTTCCTTTTCCAGCAGGGGTTGGAATTAGCTCATGACAATAACCAGGCTTGTAGCATGTGTCCCAGGCTTGCTACCTGCCATGTGCTTCATATTCATTAACTCATTTAATTCTCACAAGAGCCCTGCAAGGGTCTGTTTTACAGATTAGAAAATGGAGGCTTAAATAGGGACAAGGACTTCTACAAAGCAAACTAGTTCATGACTAGTTATTTGAGCCCAGGTACACATTTTACTTAAGTGATATCAAACAAACATATTCTCTCTCTCTCTCTCTCTCTCTCTCTCTCTCTCTCTCTCTCTCTGTCTCTCTGTCTCTCTCGGGATCGAAGAACTACACCCCCAGCCCTATTTTATTTTATTTTTATTTTGAAGCAGGGTCTCACTAAGTTGTGGAGGACCTCCATCCTTTCCTCTTAATCACATTTACCTGTTTTCCCCTTCACTGTCCTCTGCAAAGATACCCTAGCCAAGTACTAATTTAAAGGATTTTTTTACCCCTCATGTGAATCCTGAGATGTGATCTCTCTCTCTTTGTCTCATCCCTAAGATGTCATTATAGGGACTTTGCCAGCTGGGAAAAAGATGCAAAAGACCCCATAGCATCAATAAGTACAGTGTGTTCTCGTAAAACTGGTGCTTTTAAAAGCAGCTACATTTTACTGAAGGCATTAAATAAACAAAAATCGAGGCTAATTTTTTGCAATTAAATTAATGGGGCTTCATTAATTATCTACGAACCTTATTCTGAAGCGGTCCTCAGTTCTAAAATTCCAAAGGAAGCAAGGCGGGTACAGCATGCAACGTTCTCCGAGGTGGATGATCCGTCTTCTCAAGTTAGGAGGTCTCCTTGGGAGCAGTTATCATACTGAGTTATTTTATGGTGTTACCCTTTAAAAAGCTCTTTTAAGCCCACAGAGCAGAACAAGCTGGCCCATCTCAGAGCCCCAGGGCCAGAGCAAAAGTGCATCACCTTTATAAAAAAGCAAAACACAAACAAACATAAGTGATATTTCCTCTGAAATTGAAAAACAAAAGCCAATAGGGAAGTTTCTGAGACAAAGGGTAAAAAGAAGGGTAACTGGATTTGGTAAGAATTGAACTTTCACTCAGAATTCCAATTCAGTGTGGATCAACTCTGTTTTAACTTTCACTCACATTGAAGCCTAAGCCGGGGTTCAAAGAGCTGCTGTAACGTTCTGTGAGAGGTTCTCCTCCGTGATGCTCATGGAAGTCTAGAGGAATAGGGTCCTCTTTCCAATCTGAATGGGGGCAGAAGCTTGGGTGGACATGCAGAATGTCAAAAGCTGCTAGCATCACTCAGAAGAAGCTTTGATGTACCAAAAGATTTGGTACCAAAAGATTTTGGACTTAAGGAGGCTTTTAAAAATTTCAAACAGTATTTAGCATGACAAACTTTTATTGCCTTAGAATTTATTTGTTCTAGATGTTCAAAGCACCTTATTTGTTCTGAATCATTTTTTGTATGTGATGGTCATTAACTCTTCAATCGATGAGAAAATCGAGACTTGATTATTATGAATATTATGACTTGAACTCCTCTATTTAACCATAACTATGAGTTTAATCCATGACCATCAAGTCAACCTGACTGTATTAGCGGCAAAACCAGGGCCATAGGCTTTGGAGTCAGGTTTCACTATTTTTTTTTTTTTTTTGGTGCCTTTGAAAATTCACCAGTAATTTTTTTTTTTTTTTGCGGTAATGGGGATTGAACTCAGGGGCATTCTACCTCTAAGCTACACCCCCAGTCCTATTTTTTTATTCTTTATTTTGAAACAGGGCCTCACTAAGTAGCTGAGGCTGGCCTCGAACCTGGATCCTCCAGTCTTAGCCTCCCAAGTACTGGGATTACAAGCATGCACCACCATGCCCACCTACCAGTAATTCTTAAAAATTTTTTTAAAATATATTTTTTATTGGTGCATTGTAATTATACATTATAGTGAGGTTCAAAGTTATATAGACATACATGCACACAGCATTTGATGTATTTCCCTCTGGATCCCACCACACTACCCCGCCCCCCCCGCCCCCATACACGTTAGAGATACTGGTAGTGAGACGTTCTTTTATGGGGATAGCATTATTTGAAATGTTTCCTTCATCAAGCTTCCTTTTCCTCCTCCCCATGTCCCTCCCCCAATCCCCTTCCACTGTTCTACTGGTCTCTCTCCTCATTTATCCAAAGTCCTTTTTGTTTACTACTTTTCTCTCTAGCTTCTATATATGAGAGGAAACATATGACCCTTGACTTTCTGAGACTGGCTGGTCTCACTTAACATGATATTCTCTGGTTCCATCATTTTCCTGCAGATGACATAATTTTGTTCTTCTTTATGGTGGAGTAAAATTTCATTGTGTGTATATACTACATTTTCTTTATCCATTTTTCTGTTGACAAACACCTAGTTTGGTCCAATAATTTGGCTATTGTGAACTGTGCTGCTATAAACATGAATATGCATGTATCACTGGAGTGTTCTGACTTCAGTTCTTTTCAAAAGATATTGAGGAGTGGTATAGCTGGGTCAAAAGGTGATTTATTCCTAGCCTTTGGAAGAACCTCTCTACTGACCTCCCCAGTGGTTGTATTAATTTACACTCCCACCAACTGTGGATGAGGGTTCTTAAATTTTAAAACACATCGGAATCACCTGGGATCTTGTTAAATGAAGATTCCCACTGAATCACAGTGAGGCCTGAGAGTTTACATTCCCAACAAGCTCCTGGGTGATGCTGGTGCCGGTGGGCTAAGACCACACTTTGAGCGGCAGAAAATTACATGCATCTTAATTTTCTCATCTGTAAAAGAAGAGTGTTGATTACCACTGGAAAGTTAGGAGTGCTAAATGAGGTAATGAGGTGAAGCATCTGACATATAGAGGGTTAGCACAAATGTCAATGTCGCCCTTCCCTTTCTCGACGTTGTTCCTGCTTAGCCTAACAGTGTGTTCAACTTTTTAAAGCAAGTTTTTTTCAGCTCCAGTTTCCACTGGGAATATATATATATATACATGCATTTTAGTCTCGCATCATAATGTAAATCATGTTGATAGTGACATACATGCACAAAGCACTTGAAGAGCTTTCCCCCAGGGTCCTGAGATCGACACTGATATTCTCACATATGTACACAAAGCCGACAGTCCTCACTCTTCCCCCTCCCCTTACCCTAGACCATCTCTCTGGCTCCACTGAGGTTTCTCCTCCACTATCTGGAGACCCTCTGGTATCCCAATTACTCCCTAGCTTCCACATATTAGAGAAAACATATGACCCTTCACTTTCTGTGACTAGTTAATCTCACTTAACATAATGTTCTTCAGGTCCTTCTATTTTCCTGCAGATGATACCATTTTGTTCTTCTTTATTGCTGAGTAGAATTCCATTGTGTGAATATCCCATAGTTTTGTAATTTTTTAAGATGATGTTGCTTTGGGTTTATTGTATATTGCCTTAATGGTGTTGAGATAAGTTCCTTCTATTCCAATTTTCTGTAGTGTTTTTGATATAAATGGGTGTTAGATTTTTGTCAAATGCTTTTTTGGCCTCTATTGAGATGATCATGTGATTTTTGTCCTTAGTTCTATTTATGTGGATTTACATATGTTGAACCAGCCTTGCATTCCTGAAATTAAACCAACTTGATTGTGGTATATACTTTTCTTAATGTGGTTTTGAATGTGCATATTTAGTATTTTGTTTAGAAAATTTGCATCTATATTCATCAATGATATTGGTCTGCAATATTTTTCTTTTCTTGAGGGATTTTTATTCAGTTTTGGTATTAAGGTAAACCTTTACTGGCCTCATAGAAGGAGTTTGGAAGGATTCCATCTCTTTCAATTTCATGGAATAACTTGTAAAGTTTTGGATTTAGTTCTTCTGCAAAAGTTTTGTAGAATTCAGCTGAGAGTTCATCTAGACCTGGATTTTTCTTTGATGGGAGGCTTTTTATTGCTGTTTCATGTCTTTGCTTGCTATTGGTTGGTTTAGGTTTTCTATCTTCTTGGTTCAATTTAGGTAGGTTGCATGTGCCTAGAAACCTGTTGATTTCTTCCATGTTTTCCAATTTATTGGAGTATAAATTTCCAAAATAGTTTCTGATGATCCTCTGGATTTCCCCACTGTCTGTGGTGATATCCCCTTTTTCATTTCTGATTTTAATAATTTGGGTTGATTCTCTCTTTCTCTTGGTTATGTTGGCTAAGGGTTTGTCAATTTTGTTAATCTTTTCAAAGAAACAGCGTTTTGTTTTGTTGATCTTTTTTGCTTGTTTGTTCTCTATTTCATTGGTTTCTTCTGTAATTTTAATTATCTCCCGCCTTCTACTGGCTTTGGGATTAGACTGTTCCTGTTTTTCCAGGTCCCTGAGATGTGTCTTTAGGATATTTATTTGGTGACTTTCTGTTTTTCATATGTGGGCACTCAGTACTATAATTTTTCCTTTTAAAACTGCCTTTAAAGTGTCTCATAGATTTTGGTATATTGTGTCTGTATTTTAATTTAATTCTCAGATATTTTTTAAAATTTCTCTGCTTATTTCTTCTCTGATCCAGTCCTCATTTAAGAGTGTATCATTCAGTTTCCATGTATTTGTGTAATTTCTTTTGATCTTCCTGTCATTGATTTCTACTCTCATTCCATTATAATCTGAAAATATGCAGGGAATTATATTACATTTTTTCGAATTTGCTGGTACTTGCTTTGTGGCTCAGAATGTGGTCTATTTTGGAGAACGTTCCATGAGTAGCCGAGAAAAATGTGTATTCAGCTGTTGTTGGTTGGAATATTCTGTATATGCCCATTTGGTTTATAGTTTTCTTTAGGTCTGATGAGTCTTTACTCATCTTTTGCCTAAAAGATTGATCTAGTGATATGAGTGGTGTGTTGAAGTTTCTCAATATTATTGTATTTGGGTCTTTTTGAGACCTGATGTCCTGAAGAGTTTGTTTTATAAAAGTGGGTGCACCCACATTTTGGGCATAAATGTTTGCTATCATTACATCTTGTTGGATTGTTCATTTTATTACTATGAAGTGACCCACTTTGTTTCTTCTGATATGTTTTAACTTGAAGTCTACTTTTTAAGAAATAAGCATTGCTACCCCTGCTTATTTTCAGTCTCCATTTGAATGGTCTATCTTTTTTCCATTCTTTCACCTTTAGTCTATGGATATCTTTGCTTGTAAGGTGAGTTTCTTGCAAACAGCATATAGTTGGATTATGTTCTTTAATCCACATTGCCATTCTATACCTTTTAATTGGGGAGTTTAGATCTTTGACATCCAGTGTTATTATTGAGATATGATTTTTATTTCCTGTCATTTTGAGTTATATTTTCTGTTTGGTGTAGTATTAGTTCTTCTTCACTCAGTTGCCCATCTGGTGGAGTTTGTCCCTCCTCTGGTTCTGGTATTTAGTTCTTTTTTTCTTCTTTGTGTTTTGTTTATTTAAGTATTTTCTCTAGTGCTGGCTTGGTAGTCATGGATTATTTTAGTTTCTGCTTGTCTTGGCATGCTTTTATTTCTCCATAAATTTTGAATGATATCTTTTCTGGATATAACAGTTTTGGTTGGAAATTGTTTTCTTTCAGAGTGTGCAGTACATCATACCAACCCCTCCTGGCTTTCATGATTTGGATTGAGAATTCTAGAGTGATTATTATTGTTTTGTACCTGCATGTCACCTCTTCTTTGGTTCTCACCACTTTTAAGATTCTTTCTGTAGGCTCTATGTTAGTCATTTTGATTATTATGTGGAAGGGGGAAGTCTTTCTTTGATCTTGTCTTGGTGTTCTGAATGTCTCCTGTATGTGTATATCCAAGTCTTTTTCTATATTTGGGAAGTTCTCTGATATTTTTTTTTTTTGCGGTACTGGGGGTTGAATTCATGGGCATTCTACCTTCGAGCTACACCCCCAGCCCTATTTTTTATTCTTTATTTTGAAACCGAGTCTCACTAAGTTGTGGAGTGCCTCACTAGGTAGCTGAGGCTGGTCGCGAACCCGGATCCTCCGGTCTCAGCCTCCCGAATGCTGGGATTACAAGCGTGCGCCACCACGCCCGGCTTCTCTGATATTTTTTTGATACCCTTGGTTTGTGCTTCTAGACCTCTTCATTGCCTATTATCTGTAAATTAGGTTGATTCATATTATCCCATATTTCTTGGATGTTCCGGTCATGTTGTTGTATTGTCTACTCTATATTGTTGACTGTGTTTTCAGTTTTGAATAAGCTGTTTTTCGTGTGGTCTAGCCTGCCAGATGTGGTTTCTATTGAGGCCTTTAATTCATTTATTGACTCCTTCATTTTACTCAAAGTCTTTTTTTAGTTCTTACTTAGGACTTCAATTTCTCTATTCATATGTTCTTTCATTTCCTGTAGAATTTCTTTGATTTCATTTTTGAGGCCTTTGATAATATTGAAGATCAAAATTTGGAATTCTCTTTCTGGCATTTCCTGTAGCTCAGTATCGGTGATCTCTCTTATTGTTGAACTGTGGGAGTTTATTGTTTCCTTGCTATTCTTAATTTTCATGTTTCAGAGTTCTCAGGTTTGTATTTCTATTGTCTTGGCATCTTCTTCCACTTTGTGTATGATTCCTTTGTCTATTTGTTATCCCTTTATGTAAGTTTTATGCTGGGGATATATATTTGCTTCTACAAATCTGTCCCATATAATCAAATTTTTGAGTTTGTCCCCCGGAGCCTCTTTAATAAGATATAGTTCTTAGTGCAGGCAATCAGGAGACTCTGATTGGCTGCAGGCCACCATGCTCTCCAGGCCCAAGTTCTATAGGACCAGAGACTAAAATGTTCTTTTCAGAGCCTGAAGCCTTCTGCTTGGGATTTGATGTCCCAGAGACACCACTGCTACTCTGCTGATTGTGAACCCATGAAGCCGCAGAGCGCTGACCTCCAGCCTCTGTGTCCACTGGGCCTAAGTTCAGCAGGGCCAGAGATTGCTATGCTCTGAGCTTGTGGCTCGGCTTGACTACTGACCTTTGATGGCCCAGGGACACTGCCACTGATCTTCTGGTTATGATCATGTGGAACACTATCAGTCACTGGCATGAATGCATACCAGGCACGTACTCTGCTGGCAGAGAGACTGTTGAGTTTCCAGCCTGTAGCTGTGATTATGCAAATTTCTGCTGGCCCCTGGGCTTCCTGTTTTCAGGACCCAAACTCTGGCAGGGAGGGATTGTAGCATTCTGAGACAGGGGTTTGGGTGGCTCAGTTATTTAGCCCCAGGGATACCACTCCTGCACTGGGTGACTGCAATCATGTGACTTTGTTGGCGTCTGTCCTTGGTGCTTGTAGCACCCAAACATAGCCAAGTGCAAGTTTATAGCTTTTCAAGTCTGCAACTTGCTTGGTTGAGTTATTTCATCCCAAGACGCCACAGTTGGTGGTCATTTGCAGGAAAATGAATAGACCTGGAGAACGTTATGTTAAGTAAGATTAGCCAGTCACAGAAAGTGAAGGGTCACATGTATTCTCTCATATTCAGAAGCTAGGGAGTAATTGGTATACCAGAGGGACTTTAGTTAATGGAGAATTGCCAGCAGAGCAAGGGAGGTAGCCTAGAGGAGGATGAGGGGTGAAGAGAAAGAATTAATGAAAGAACCACTTCCATTGACATTGTGTGATGAGAATACCAATGTCAACCTCAACATCCTGTATGGGGAGGTGGGGGGCAGGAGCCCGGGGGAAACCCCTCCAAGTGCTGTGTGCATGTATGTCACTATCACAATGAACTAAATTATGATGTCAGCCTATAATCCACCAAAAAAAGTATAAAAAAATTCTTCTGAAGACACCAAAGAAGATGTGTTCAAATGCAAACATTTATTTCTGGTCTTTGAGAACAATTCATAAATTTCAAAATTTGTACATTTACGTGATCCCAATAAATATACCAATGCTTTTTCCCCAAAATGGCAAAACTTATTCTAAAATTTGTATTAACAAATTAAATTAAAAGAACAGCCAGAGCATTCTGATTGAGAAGAGCAGTAGAGGAGGACTAAGCCTGTGAGAAATTAAAACACAAGGCATCAATGACTTTAAAAGTATGATCCTGGTGTCTGAAAGAGACAGAGAGTGCAGTGCAATGGAGTGTTGAAATAAGCCTCCCAAACCAGTAATTTAGTAGATGTTAAGATGATATCTCAGTTGGGGAAAAGATGGGTTTTATTCAGTACTGGATAGTGTTGGGACAAATAGAGAACCATCTAGGGGAAAAAAAAAATGCTGAGCCCTACTTCAAACCAAACCACAGTAAGATAAATCCCAAGTAAATAAAAGACTCAAATGTAAAAAAATGAAGCCAGGAATGTTAAAATAAAGCTTGTGGAAATTCCTTCTAACTTTAGAGTGGAGAATGCCTTCCTAATTATGCCTAGAAATCCGGAAGCTGTAAAAGCAAAACCTACCAAAAGTAAGGCTCAGAAATAAATGATAAACTGGAAAAAAACTGTTGCAACTCACATTGCAAAGGACTGATTTTCCTAATAGAGAAACAGATCCTGGAAATTCTACTTCCAGTATATACATCTACAGGTTTACTTGTCAAATAGCCTATGAACAAAGGATTAGAAATTAATTATTCAGTGGAATGCTTTTTGACAGCTGCAAAAACGAATGTCAAAACTCTCTCTACACAATGTGGAAATATCAACATATGTTGTTAAATGAGAAAAGAAACAGTGCATGAATAGCGTGTATCAATTTGTATATTGGAGGAAGACTAAGACTATAATACATTTGCATTTGCTCTTCTATGCAGAAGGATCCCAGGAAATTAATAACAGTGGTTTACCAGCAATGGCAAGGGCAGGGTGGCACAAGTGGACAGATGAGAAATGGGGTAGAAGGCTGGTAATTTATTGTTACTTATCTATTACTTTGTGAGCCGCTTGAAAGCATTATGCATTTAAAAATTACATTGATTTTTTTAAAAAGAGGGCCCTAAACTACTTTGCATTTTATTTTGACTTTTTCCAGACTTAATAAAAAAGAATTTCTTTCTTGGGAACAAATAATGCTTTTTTAGTTAAGCGGCGGTGCTCCTGGGCTGCCTCTGCCTCTCCACTTCCTGGCTGCACCTTGGCCTGCTTCTCTGGCCTCATTCCTCTGCTATTCCCTGGGCTCCAAAAGCACACTGTAGCCCCATCCCTCTTAACCACGAGGCTCAGACAAACAGACAACTGTTCCCGGCACCCCCTTCCGCCATGCCAAGCCCTTTTACGAGTTGAGTCTTTGCTCATGCAGAAAGAAAGCAAGGACAGAATATGTAGATGATGCCCAGGGTCAAAAATTACTTTAGCAAAGTAATTTCGCTCTTTCTTTCTTTCTATTAAACCCAGGGGTATTGGCATTCTACCTCTGTGATAAACCCCCAGCCCTATTTGTTTATTTATTATTTTTTGTGGTGCTGGGGATCAAACCCAGGGCCTCTGGCATGCTAGGCAAGCACTTTACCACTGAGCCACATCCCCCAGTCCTTATTTTTTGTTTTGAAACAGGGTCTTGCTAAGTTGCCGAGTCTGGCCACGAACCTGCAATCCTCCTGTCTCAGCCTCCCAAGTACTGGGATTACAGATGTGTACCACCACACCTGGCGGAAACTTATTTTTTTTAGGAAAATCATGTTCTTCCCCCCCCTCCCCTTTGGGATAATTGAACCTCACCTGAAGGCCTGTTGGCTTATCTAGCAAGCCCCAGCTAGATGGCGCTGGTACTCTCTCCCATCCTCTCTTTCTACTGTGTTAGTTTCCTAGATGCTATAACAAGCACCACACACTGAGTGGCTTAAAACAATTTTTTCATAATTCAGTAGGCCAGAAATTTGAAATCAAGGTGTTAAGAGGATTGGTTCCATCTGGAGACCCTGAGAAAGAAACCACCCAACGCCTGGAGAGGCAACAGTGGCTAAAAGTGCTCACCTCTATAAATATCCTTGCCGTTAATGATGGCCAGTCTCCACCAGTTCTGGCAACAAAAAGTATATGCAGTCATTTGCTGAGTGCAAAATATATTATTTTCCTAGTAAGAAAGTATAGGCTCAACTGGCATGTAAATTTGCCCTTCACTCTCTCAACTCCCTTGTTTGGACTGTGGATGTGATGTTTGGGAATATGGCAGTTATTTTGTGGGCATGAGACAGAACGCTGCAAGCCAGGGTGGCTGAACAGAGAGGGAGGTAGAAGGACCTTGGCTCCTTGAGGGAGTGCAGTGACAACCTTGACTGTTTACCACAGGATTTTGTAATGCAGAGAAAGAGAACAAAAACCCTCAAACCCTTATTGGCTTTAACCACCACCTTCAAGTTTCTATTAGCTACAATAGGGAGAAGTCATAAGCGATGAAAACTTTTTTTTTCTGTTGGCTTCTTTTGTGATGGTAAGAGGCTATTGCAGGTCTGGGCCCCCGTGCAGATGTGGCAATCACTATCCACTGGAAACAAGGGGACTGTTTCTTCTCTTGCCTTTCCTTTTTATCTGCAAATAAAACCTTTCCCAGAAGCCATGTGGCATACCTGTATTCATGCCTTTTTGTCTAAATATAAACATTGGCAAGAGGGATTAATTCCTTTGTCCACTCTTCACATATTTGAGTTTCTACTATGAGTCACCGGGGGCTAGGGAGTCGAACATGTGAATCATGAAGCTTATATTCTGGTGGGAAGAGAGAGAAAAGAAACAGATGAGTGAAATGTACAGATGGTGATAGATGCTATTGTAATAAAGGCAGATGGGGAAGGGGGATAAATAATGCTGGATGCAGAGCAGGAGGGAAGGGACCAGATAGTTGGTTTTGACCAGTGATGGCCCATCTCCTGTGGCTGGAACTGAGGCTGGAGATCACCGTCCTGATGTACAGAGTCACCTGGAAAAGGCGAGTGAATGAAAATGAGTTCCTGTGAGGAAGAAGGATGTGAGAAATGGTTGTTGGGTAGGAAATCACCAGTCAGGACCAGCTACATGACTTGTGTGGTCCAGTGTAAAATGAAAATACAAAACTTTTGTTCACAAAGTAGGTAGCAGTGGGGGAGAAAATTATCAAAGGCACAAAAATACAGAGCTTTTTTCTTTCTTCTACAGCCTCTCTTTTGACTTGTCATGGTGATTTTAATTTACTACTTAATGTCTTTGTAAGTAAAGAAAAATGAAACATTGAAATGGTTACCATGAGCTTTACCATTCATTTTTATATTGTATAATGCCTGTTTTACTTATTTTTATTTTTTTGCAGAACTGGGGATTGAACCCAGGGACATTCTACCAACAAGCTACACCCTAGCTCTATTTTTAATTCTTTATTTAAAAACAGGGTCTCACTAATTTGCAGAGGGCCTCACTAAGTAGCTGAGGCTGGCTGCGAACCTGCAATCCTCCTATCTCAGCCTCTCAAGTACTGGGATTACAAGTGTGCGCCACCATGCCAGGCACAATGCCTGTTTAAATGCAAACATAGGAGCATTTAACATGTCACTGAAATTACATAGCTCCTATTTTGTAGATCCTATATGCATATGCATTCAATTTTTACTGGGACAGTGAAAACTGATGCACAAACCTCACCCATGAAGCAGGACATTCTCTTTCAGATGTGGGCAAGGAAGAGAGTAGAAAAGGGAGAGTCTCCCACAAGCAGATCCAGGGGCTACAGAGAATGACGGACAAGGACATTCTTCCCAGGGAGCAGAATCTGGGACTTAACAGGGAATTTCTTTCTCAGGATGGTCATCATGTCTGCCCGGAGTATTCCAACACTGCTAAGAACTAGGGTTGTTGTGTATTTATCATGATTTCTTTTTTCAAAATGGAATTTAAAAAATTGACAATGGTTTTGCATATCTATAGTGCACAATGTGGTATTTCAAAATATGCATATATTATGGAATGGCTCACTCAAGCTAACCAGCATATACATTACCTCACAAGTGTATCATTTTTTGTGTGTGATGAGAGAACTGAAAATCTCCCTTATCAGTTTTCAAGTGTGTGACACATTCTCCTATCTAGTCACCGTGTTGTGCAATAGAGCTCTTGCACTTAGTCCTCCTGTCCTTTGACTGAGATCTCTCCTTTCAGCCCCTAGTAATCTTGCTGTTCTCTACTTCTATGAGTTCAACGTTTTCAGATTCCACATATGCATGAGATTCGTGTGGTCTCAAGATCCTTTGTCTTTCTGTGTCTGGCTTGTTTCGCTTAACACGGTGGCTTCCAAGTTCATCCGCTCTGATTTAGATATGTTTGTCCTGCATAGGTTCATGTGATAGAAGCTTGGTCCCCACTGTAACAGAGTCAAAAGGTCGTGAAACCTTTGAAAGATGGAGCCTAGTGGGAGCTGACTGGGTCATGGCCACCCTTGTGAAGGGGTTCATGCCAGTCTAGAGGAGTGGGTTAGGTCTTGCTGGAGTGGATTAGTTTCCCACAGGGCAGGTCTTTATAAAATAGTGAGCCTAGTGTCTCCCTGATTTCTGATTTCCTCTTTCACTATATGACCTCTCTCTTTTGTACAAGTTCCGGTCATATGATACTATCAATTTTGAGGCCTACACCAGAAGCTGATACTGGCATCATGATGTTGGACCTTCAGAACTGTAAGCTAAATCAACTTCTTTTCTTTATAACATACCTAGTCTCAGGCATTTTCATCATAGCAACACAAAATGGACCAGTCCTGTATGTTGTCACAAATGACAGGATTTCCTTCTATTTTAAGGCCGAATACTATTCAATTGTGTATACATATAGCATTTTGTTTTCTCTAAATTGTTGAGTATCTTTCTAAGTTGCTGAGGCTGGCTTCGAACCTGTGATTCTCCTGTCTCAGCTTCCTAAGTATTGGGATTACAGGCTTGTGCCACTGTGCCTGACTTACATACCTCCTCCTCCTTCTCCTCCTCCTCCTCTCCTCTAGAGTGCTGGGGATTGAACCCAGTGCCTCATGCATGCTGGGCAAGCACTTGATATTCCTATCCCCCACATTTTCTTTATCTATTCATCTATTGATGAATACTTAGCTTGATTCCATATCTCAGCTATTATGAATAATGCTTCAATGAGCATGGGAATTTAGATATATCTTTGACATACTGATTTTATGTCCTTTGGGTATATATCCAGTAGTGGGATTGCTGGATAATATTGTATTTCTACTTAAAAAAATTTTTAAGATGTACTAATGGCTGTACTAATTTGTGTGTGTGTGTGTGTGTGTGTGTGTGTGTGTGTGTTACTAAGGATTGAACCCAGAGGCATTCTACCACCAAGTTACATCCCCAGCCCTGTTTTATTTTTATTTTGAAACAGAGTCTCGTTATATTGATGAGAGTCTCACTACTTGCTGAGGCTGTCATTGAAACTGTGATCCTCCTATTTCAGCCTCCCAAGTAGTCAGAAAACAGGCGTGAGACACCATGCTTGGCTTTGGCTATACTAATTCACATTTCCACTTAGAGTGCACAAGGGTTGCCATTTTTTCACATCTTTGTCAACACTTATTTTTCATCCTGTTGAGAACAGCCATCTCAATAGATGTGAGGTGGTAACTCATTGTGGTTTTAATTTGTATTTTCCTGATGATTATTGATATTAAGCATTTTTATATACCTGATGGCTATTTGTGTGTCTTGTTTTGAGAAATGTTTACTCAGGTACTTTGCTTACTTTAAAATCAAGTACCCATACAAGTATAAAAAAATAAAATCAGGTTGTTGTCTTGCTATTGAGTTGTTTTCAATTCCTTATATGTTGTAGCTGTCATCAAAAGCATTGTTTGCATCTACTTCCTCTCAGTCTGTAGGTTTTCTCATTACTCTGTTGATTGTTTCTTTTGTGGTGCAGAAGCTTTTTAGTTTGATGTGATCCCAAAGAATAAAGTTAAAAATAAACTTTTCCTTTTAAGAAACGTGTGTGTGTTACTAAGGATTGCATACAGGGGCATTCTACCTCCAACTTATACCCTCAGCCCTATTTTATTTTTATTTTGAAACAGAGTCTTACTAGGTTGATTATGGTATCACTACTTGCTGTCCTCGAGCTGGAGATTCTCTTGTCTCAGCCTTCCAAAAATTGGGATTATAGGCATGTGCTACCACACCTGGCTCGAGAAAAAAAATTTTTTTTTCGATTTACAAGAGTTGCAAAGATAGAACAGATAATTTCTTTCTTTCCTTCCTTCTTTCCTTCTTTCTTTCCTTCCTTCCTTCCTTCCTTCCTTCCTTCCTTCCTTCCTTCCTTCCTTCCTTTCCTTCCTTCCTTCTACTTTCTTCTTCTTTCCTTTTCTTTCTTCTTCTTTATTGGGGATTGAACCAGTGTCTTATGCATGCTAAGCAGGCACTCTACTACTGAGCTACATTCCCAGCACCCCTTCCCTTTAATTTTTTGAGGCAGGGTCGCACTAAGTTGCCCAGGCTCGAATTTGGGATTCTCCTGCCTCAGCCTCCCATCTCTTTCCCTTCCCCAACCCCTTTCCTTTTCTCCCCATTCTCTCTCCCCCATATATACATGTATTGTTACATGTTATATACTACATTTTAATGTGGATCTATAGAGATTAACTGCTACATAATTTGCTGCATTTCTGTTCACTTTATGTTTTGCATCCAAACATTTCTCCTTAACACTGATAAGGAAGATGCCGATGATGGTAGCTAATGTTTGGATTCTTGCTGTTTGCTCAACATCGCCCTACATAGTTATGTGTCTAAGTGCTTTTAATCCCAACGACACTATGAGTTGGTTACTGTTAATTGGTTCCATTTGATAGATAAGGATAGGTTAAGTTTCTGAACCAAAGCCCTGTAGTCAGTAAGTGGTAGAGCGGGGACACGAATCTAAGACTGATTCCCAAGACCATGTCCTTTTCCAAATTCTAGGTCTACTACATCAATTTTGAAAAAAAGAAAAAAAAAATCCTTAATAGCCAGTTATGCACAGCACCCAACAGAGGTTGTTGGAGTAGGATCCTGGGGGTCATCTGTCATTCCAGACATCGATCCTTTTGTCATTGGTAGGTTTGGGGTTTCCAGGGTAAGGATAGAGTCAGGGTAAGTCCAGGGTAAGAAATAGAGAGGGAACTTTGGAGCCTAAGAGAAAAGTATATCAGTATTTGAGCCACCATTATAGTGGTAGTCATGCTGAAAATACAAATGGATAATGGCCAAATCATATATAAAAAATGAATTCTGATCTGCCATTGAGCAAACAGCCCAAGAAGCCAACCTGTTACCTACCGTAACCAGCCTCGGAAGCCAAACAGTAACTCCCGAACTGGTTGGCCCTGTAATAACCAAGGTTTCATTAAGTCATGACAACCTCCTTTATTTTTGTCCCCACTTATAATTTAGGACCCACCAGAGAGAGCCAAATATGTGCCCCTAGCCAATCACCCCACTGCTGGTTAGCACATCCACAGCTCCCCATGACAGAATGCAAATGCTAGTGGTCAACTCCCTGGCTAGAACAAGGTCTGAATAAATAGGCTCTGCCTGTTCTGGTTTGGTTGATCATCAGGTATTTCCACAGTGTGTATCTGAATCTCACGCCTGGATAGAAACATATTGATGCCATCATACCTCACGAGGAGGAGTTGGTAGATTCTGTCTAAAGAGATAAGGATTAAGATGAAAGAAGTCAGGGGTGGTGGCACATGGCTGTAATCCCAGCACTTGGGAGGCTGAGACAGGAGGATCGTAGGTTTGAGACTAGCCTAAGCAACTTAATGAGGCACTCACCAACTTAGTGAGACCCTATTTTACCTCACACACAAAAAAGAAAATAAATTAGGTAAAAGATAAAGGATAAGGTATATTATAACAATTATAGTTATTTTTATCAGATATCTTCAGTTGCAACTCACAGGGAAAAAAATCCTCTATTAAAAAAGAAAAAAAACAGGATTATTTTCTTCCCATGTGCTTTGTTTTAGATCAATGAGGGCAAATTTTTTTCCCCTCATGTTCTCTTCACACATCCCAGTTGGCCAAAAGGGTATGGACTGGAAGAGAAATGGGATCATTTTGCTTGGCTTAAACCAAATATGAGTTACACACTTCAGGGGCTGAGAGAAAAGGTCCAATTTACAGCTGCAGCAAATACGATAAAATACTCAGAAATAAACTTAACAAGAAATGTAGAAGCCTCGTAAAAAGAAAAACTTTGAATGTTATTGAGAGACACAAAAGGAGACTTGAATAAATGGAAAGGCATACTTTGTTCCTGGACATAAAGACTCCATTTCACAGAGATATAAATTTTGTAAATTAATCTATAAATTTAATGTAACTTCAATGGGAATGCCAAAAGGACTTTTAAAACCAGACAAATGAATTCTAATGTTTAGATGGAAAAGGAGACATAGAAGAATAGCCAGAAAAAAAATTCTACAGTTGGAAAACTGACTTTTTTCTGTAAGAGGGGCAGGGGGCTGTGCTGGGGATCAGTTTTCCCTTCACTGGACAGAATTTGCATGACTTTGGAAAAGTTTCATTTACATGGCTCTCTGTTATTTATGATTTACAGAGCAAAATAGCTCAAAGACATGGAAAAGCTGAGATAACCTGAATGGGCGAGCTAGGCAAAACAACCACTAACTTTATTATATCATTTTCCAAAGTGATTTTTTTCTGACAGTCTCTCCTCACGTCTACCTTGTTATGATGATGACGATGATGATAGAAATAGGAGATTATCTTGATCACAAAATAAGTTTGATTTACTAGATTTGCCTTGATTTTTTTTTTTTTTTACTTAATTTTTTAAGAATTTTATTGGCGGAGGCTGGGCATGGTGACACACACCTGTAATCCCAGTACTTGGGAGGCTGAGACAGGAGGATCACAGGTCCGAAGCCAGCCTCAGCAACTCAGTGAAGCTCGAATCAACTTAGCGAGTTCCTATTTCCAAATAAAAAATAAAACAGGGCTGGGGGTGTAGCTTGGAAGTAGAATGCCTCTAGGTTCAATCCCCAGCATAACACACACACAAAAATAAATAAAGAAAAGAAAAATAAAAAAATTTATTGGTGTAGTATAATTATACATTGTAGTGAGATTTCAAGTGACACATACATATATGCACATAATATCTCTTGGTGTATTTCCCTCATAAAGAAAGAATGTTAATTTACTATATAGGCTTCCTTAATTTTGCCTTGCCAAATCAATAGCCATATAATATTGAAGAATTACAAGATTAATTTCTATTTGTAAGTTTTAAAAAGGAATCTCAAATTGGATTTTTAGAAGTCTCTTTTATTTGGAATCTTGAAGCTAGGAAACCAAACCCACTAAACTCCACTAGACATCACCTACAATATATATAAATTTGTGGAAATTCTTTTCTTGAGACTCCAATAGCTTAATGCTCTTGGCCAGTCAGGAAGAAACCAGCCAGTTTTCTCAAGAAAGCTTTGTAGGTACTACCTCCCTAAGAAAAGTTATTTGAGGATGGCTTGGATTATTTGGGTAAATAAGAATCATATTCAAACATAATACCCCTGACAAGGTTTGGGCTCATAATTGATTTGTCCATTTATATCTTCATGAAATGGAAGAAAAATAATTCTGCCTATGCAAATAATTACCATGGAAAATAATTGCCATGGAAAATAAGGGTAGAGTAAGAATTCATGAATTCTAGGGAAAGGAGGTGTCTAAGTTTGTTTTCTGCTGCTATAATAAGATACCTGAGGTTAAGTTCTTCATAAAGAAAAGAGGTTTATGAGGCTCACCATTTTGGAGGCTGAGTTCAAGATTGGGTGGCTCCATTGTTTTCAGCTTTTGCTGAATCTGGTGGGTGGCATTGCGATGGTGGGAGGGCATGGGGAAAAGATGAGTCAGGGTGTCATAGAAGGGCGCAAGGTTCAGGGGTGCTCTTTTTATAACAACATGTTGTCACAGAAACTAATTAGGGTTCTACAAGAACTACATTAACCCCTTCCAAGGGCAGTACCCCAGTGACCCAGTCACTTCCTACCAGGCCTTACCACTCAAAGGTTCCACCACCTCCAATGTCACCACACTGAGGACTAAGCTTCCGGAACACGAACCTATGGGGGACACACTCAAACCACAGCAGGTGTCACGACGAATCTGTGTGATGTTTTTCAGAGTCTCTCTGGGAAGGCAAAAATGAACAAGTTGGGAGATGAGATTTGAACACTTGCTGGAGACAGGATTGTGGGTACCGGAGAAGCAATTCTTGGTTACGTATTTAGTTAAAATGACAGTAAGACATTTAAACATTAATATCAGGGACAACAGCAGACAGAACATTAGCTCTCCGTTTCATGAATGAGGAAACTTTAATGAAGAACTATGAAAAGCCTGAGATTTTTTCCCCTCCAATTTGCTAGCTAACAAGTGAACTTTCCAGAGTTTCAAGGACGCTTTCAGAAGACACGAGAGCCTCGGCCAGAGTCTAAGGACTTGCTTACCACAGGAGCTTCATGCTCAAGCTGGTTTTCTCGACCCGGCTCCCAAGCCCAAGGCAGGGATGCACAGAAGCCTGAGGGGAGGCGGAGTGCACCTGCGCACACACGTGCAGCTGAAGAGCCCTGGACTTAAGAAACCTGAATATTTGATAATCTGCAGACAAAGCTGCCTGATCTTTGCCCTGGAGGCAGACCTGCCATTGGCTCCTGAGGCAGACACATGTCTTCTAAGTCTGTTTGCTCACAAATATCCTTGAAAAGATGGTCTGGAACAAAAGGGCACAAGACCAGGGGCTTGTGCTTCCACTTCATTGTTTCCCCCTTAGGTAACTAAGGATACAAAAATGAACATAAGCACAGGCCATTATTCTGGTAAACACAGATCCTTTGCTATTTAGGCAGATTACTCAGAAGGCAAAGAAAAGTGTGGGCAAAGGCATTAATTGGTAACCATGGAAGCAAACCCATCAAAACTTCAGCGAAGCCAGGCATGGTGGGGCACACCTGTAATCCCTGTATTTGGGAGGCTGATCGCAGGTTCAAGGACAGCCTCAGCAATATAGTAAGACTCTCAGCAACCAAGTGAGACCCTCTTTCAAAACAATAATATAAAAAGGGCTGGGGGGTGTAGCCTCTGGGTCCAACTTCTAGTGCAAAAAACCAAAATAAAACAAAAAATGGCGCACACACACACACACACACACACAAACCCACAAAAACCAAAAACAACTTCACTGAGACTTTAGTGTGCTTCCTATTTCCTTTTCATATCCAGGTATTATAAACTAAGAGAAACAAAATTCACTCACCAAATTTCATTCTTTATTACACTCTTTCATGTTCTGGAACAAACTGACACTTTACAACAGATCTCATGGTTCCTTAGATCCAAATGAACTTCACAATAACATCAACATGTTGCTTTTGTCAGCCTGCAATGTGTTCATCATTACTGTCTTTCTATGAATTAATGTTTACATAGGTTTGAGGCCAGTCTCAGCAACTCAGTGAGGCCTTCAGCAACTTAGTGAGACCCTGTTTCAAAATAAAATAGGGCTGGGAGTGTGGTTCAGAGGTTTCATCCCCAGCATAAAAAATAGAAAAAAAAATTAAATTTTCTCAGTATCAATGTCCATTATAAAAATATTGATAGCTAGCACCCACACAAACACACAAATAAAAGCTCTTTAGTGTCCTAAGGATACAAAGAGGCTTGGACTGGAGATCTCTTTTATGCTTTAGGGCAAAACATACACAGCTGAATTTTTCTGCCTCAATTTCTCCTAGCATAGTTGCAAACACTCAATTATAACATTTTTTTTTTTTTTTTTTTGTACTGGGGATTGAACCCAGGGGCATTCTACCTCTGAGCTACACCCCCAGTCTTACTTACATTATTTATTTTTTATTTTGAAACAGGGTCTCACTAAGTTACTGAAGACCTTGCTTTGGCCTCGAATCTGTGATCCTCCTATCTCGGTTTCTTAAGTACTGGGATTACAGGCCCGTGCTACTTCACCTAACTTCAATTATAAGTCGTAACCAAAGTAACTCACTTTTATTTCACAGAGAAAATAGGAGTGGGTAGTAAATAATTGAGGCTTGACTGTAATATACAGCATTTTAGCAGACAAGTAAAGCTCACAGCACCACTCTCTGCAGCCAGGATGTAAATCTAGGTATGGCTAACTCCACATCCCATGCTCATGTCCCTTGTGAAAGGCTGAGAGGTCAGGAGGTGGAGGTGGCAGTGGGTGGTTATCAATAGAGGACAGTAGGAGGATCAAGAAAAAATAAGTGATCTTCCCAGGGGTGGAGCAGCAGGTATTACCTCTGCTGGACAGTTTGAAGCCACTTTGCCAAGTAGTTTCTGCTGCTAATCATCTGCTATTACTAAGAATGGCGTGCTTGTAGATGATTTACATAAGAGAGTTGGAACAGATATAATATGACTCTTAACCTTCTGACGTGCTCCTCTTTAGGTGAGAAGGAGAGAGGTGGGGTTACAGATCTGTAACTCCCACCTGTACTTTCTGCACCAGTGCAGTGGTGCCGTGCGTCCGTCACCTGTGGTGGGAGTGAGACGGAAACCAGGTGAGAATCACTGGGCTGAGGATGTCACACGAGAGCATTTTGCAACCCTTGTGTTTGCTGCTTTCAAAGCTCCCTCCTGGGGCTTTGCATAGAGGTGGGGGGAGGTTTACATTTGGGTGCAGAGTAGACACTGAGGTGACGTACAACCATGTCAAAGCTGCCTGCCCTAAACTGCGTGGTCTGGGGTAACTCGCTTAGCTTCTCTTGGCCTCAGCTCCCTAACTTTCAAACTGCTATATACCTACTTCAGAGGACTATTGTGAGTATGAACTGAGATTGTGAATTTAACCATGATTACATTGTGTGTGTGTGTGTGTGTGTGTGTGTGTGTGTGTGTGTGTGTGGTGGGGGTGACTGGGGATTGAACCCAGGGGCACTCTACTTCTAAGCTATACCCCAGCCCTATTGTATTTTTTATGCTGAAACAAGGCCTCACTAGAATGCTGAAAATCTTGCCAAGTTGCTGAGTTTGTCCTTGAACCTGTGACCCTTCTGTCTCAGCTTCCCAAGTACTGGGATTACAGGCATGCGCCACCACGCCCTGCTGTGATTACTATTTTGAGAGGTCTGGTAGTGAGCCTTTGCCTCTTGTTGGGCTAACAGCCCTGGAGAAATAGCAGCCCAGCAGTGTACTGAATGCCCTGAACTCCCGTCTTTCCCCTCATCCCCCAGCACACAGGTGCACACACACTCTCAGGGACCTCTACACCCTCTCCACCGCCTGAGCCTCTGCTTCCTGAGCCCTTGAATGTGCCACTCTCCATGCAAAAACAACTAGAGATGTTGAGACCCCCCAGCAGGGCTAGGCTCCATTTTTTGGTAACATGATAGTAGGATGTTGAGAATTAGTTCTGAAAATCATTACTTTTCCCCTAAATGGAATTTTTCCTGGAAGGCCATAAAAATAGAAGAGATTATAATTTTTATAGGTCGATCAGGTTACACGCATCCTCTGGCCTGATACATCACAAAGAAGAAACTAATAAAAGGCATTTATACAGAGTCTTTTCGCCAGGAGTCTCCTCAACACATCATAAAACATCAGGACACGGCAAGTAAGAGATTGGAATCAGTCATCCCTATAAACTTGCACTCACTCATAGCCTGTGCATTTGGGGTGGGAGAAAACTGGGGGAGCGAGGAGTTGTATAAACAAATCTTGTGAACCAGCGAGAGGGTGCTTGAGCCAGCCTCTCCCCTCCGATCACTCGGCCATCCCAGCATCCTCCCACAGAGAAAATTCCAGTTTTTTATTTTTATTTTTTAGGTACTAGGGATGGAACCCAGGGGCATTCTACCTCTGAGCTACACCTCCAGCCCTTTTAAAATTAATTAATTAATTTATTTTTGTGGTACTGGGGATTGAATCCAGAGGCATTCTACCTCTGAGCTATACCCCCAATCTGATTTTTTAATTTTCTTATTTGGGAACAGGGTCTCACTAGGTTGCTGAGAGTCTTATTAAGTTGCCGAGGCTGGCTATGAACCTGTAATCCTCCTGTCTCAGCCTCCCAAGTACTGGGATTACAGGTGTACACCACCACTATGCCTGGCTAAGAAAAATTCTAATTTGCTTATAATGGCTGTAGCAGCTTTTGGCCCCATCTGTTCCTGATACTGAAGGTATCTAAGATGCTAGGCATGAGATTTTACCCAGTGTCTAAATGAAGCCCTTTAAATCCAGTCTTTGAGGAGGCTGGAAGAATGATGTCATCAATAAAAGTGATGGCTTCCTTTGGAAGAAATATTGCTTGTGACAATACTTCAGATGCCACTGAATTAGAGTTTGTTAACTTAAATTCAGTCCATTCCCTGTGAGTGGATAGAGAGCTAAGGCCTCCTACCTCCGCCCCCACCCAACACTCCACTTTGCTGGATTTAATCAGTGTTTGCCTTTGACTTGTCTCCGCCCTCTGGTCTCTAAATTTATTGAGTGCCCGCTAGAATTCCATAAATGTTTGCCTGAATGTACTCTGGCTTGCTGAGCTCATCAATTCTCCTAGATTTACAAATCATCCTCTCAATGGTATAATTTCATCTCAAACTATATGATCTACCCTTGATAATTATCTCCTTGATACAGTCATCAATCACTCATGGAAATCTCAAAGCCAAAATAATGCTAAAGATTCCATGCGAAGTCTGTTTCCCCCCAAGGAGCCCTTCCTGACACGCATCATCCAGGCTGTCCATCGCTGTGAGTGCTAGCTACCACACCTACTCAGCATTCCAGTGGGAAACCTGGGGGCCATGTATTGTTTTGCCCTTTCCCTGACCTAGACATTCAATTCACCATTAAATCTGTCCCCAAAACATGTCTCAAATTCTTCTACTTAGCGTCATGACCTCGGTCCAGGTCGCCATCACTTATCCCCCAGACACTGCTTCCTAAACGACCTCCTTGCCTGCCCGCTTGTTCCCCCACCATTCCTCCCATTCTTACTCAGTGGTCTTCTCTTTCTGCATCTACAGGGCTTATCCACTTCCTACTTTCCCATATTAGTTTTAAGCAAATCTAAGCCTTTTTACCTGTAACTTATACTTAAGTGTGTGTATGTGCACATGTATAGTATAATATTTTATAATGTGTATTAATAGCATATATATTATATATGGACATACAGGTACATATATACTGCATGTACCTATTCACATACACATATTTCTTTTTGGTAAACATAACCACAGTAGAATTATTGTGCTTAAAAATTTAATATTTTAGCCGGGCATGGTGGTGTACACCTGTAATCCCAGTACTTGGGAGGCTAAGACAGGAGGATTGAAGGTTTGACACCAGCCTCAGCAATTTAGCAAGACTGTTGGCAACTTAGTGAGACCTGTTTCAAAAATAAAATAGGGCTGGAGATGGAGGTTGTAGCCCAGAGGTAGAATTCTCCTGGGTTCAGTCCTCAGTATTGAAAAAAAAAAAAAGACAGAAAAAGAAAAAAACTGATATTTAATTAATTAATTTTTTTTTCTTGTGGTATTGAGGATTGAAATCATGAGAATTCTACCTCTGAGCTACATGCCCAGCCCTTTTTAAATTTTTTGTTTTGAAACAGAGTCTCTCTATATTGTTGAGGCTGGCCATGAACCTGTGATCCTCCTGTCTCAGCCACCCAAGTAATGGGATTATAGGTGTGTATCACCATGCCCAGCTTAATATTTTAAAATATCAAATATTATTGAGTCAGTGTTCCAGTTCTCAGCCATATCATAAATGCCATAGTTTTAACAGTTTATTTATTTATTTGTGATAGTGGGGATTGAATCCAGAGGTATTCTACCTTCGAGCTTCACCCTTGGCCCAATTTTATTTCTTATTTGGAAACAGGGTCTTGTTAGGTTAAGAGACTCACTACTTGCTGAGGCTGTCCTTGAACCTGTGATCTTACTGTCTCAGCCTCCCAAGTACTGGGATTACAGGTATGCACCACCATGCCTGGCTCAACAGTTTTAAAAATATCAAAATCGAAAGAAGATCTATTCTAGCTCTCCCCATGCTGACTCCCCTTCCTTTTTTTTTGCGATTTATTTGTTAAAGAAATTAAGTTGTTTCTCTTTTGCATCTCTGTGGGATATATATGTATATATATGTATATACATATATATATATTTTTTCTAGATGAAAATCCATTTTATTTTAATATACTTTTATTGGTGCATTATAGTCTCACATCATAATGTTGATAGTGACATACATACATGCACACAGCACTTGGTGGCTCCCTCCCCCCTGCTCCCTCTCTCTCCCCTCCTCCCCCATACAAAGTACTGAGATTGACATTGGTATTCTCATATATGCACACAAAGCCGATGGTAGTAATTCCTTCATTGATCCTCACTTTTCCTCCTCCCCTTCCCCTAGACACCTCCCTGGCTCCACTGAGGTTTCTTTTCCATTAGCTGGAGTCCTTCTGGTCTCCCAATTACTCCCTAGCTTCTGCATATTAGAAAAAAACATATGACCCTTTACTTTCTATGACTGGCTAATCTCAGTTAACATAATATTCTCCAAGTCCTTCTATTTTCTTGCAAATGATGTAATTTTGTTCTTCTTTATTGTTGAATAGAATTCCATTGTGTGGATATCCCATAATTTTATAATCCATTCATCTGTTAACGGACCCCTAGGTTGGTTCCATAATTTGGCTATTGTGAATTGTGCTGCTCTGAACATGGATATGCATATATTACTGTAGTTCTCTGATTTCAGTCTCTTTGGAAAGATACACAGGGGTAGTATAGCTGGACTCTGTGGCATATTTTAACCCATCCATTTGTTATCAGTATTGCTTATAGATTGGTTTATGGAGTTAGAGCCTTCACTAGATTCAGGTTTGATTATTTGGGGGATTACTTCCTAGGTGGTATTGTGTTCTTCTATTAGGAAGTTTGTGATGTCTGGTTGTCCCTTTTTCTGTGATATATGCCACTATTAATTCAATGCCTAGATGCAAAGCTTCATTAGATGTTGTAAAATAATGATATTCAAATTTTATTAAATTTCCTCATTAATCAGATGAGCTTTGTCTATAAGGAAAAAAGTTCAACCCAGGTGTGATGGCACATGCCTGTAATCTCAGTCCTTGGGAGGCTAACACAGGAGGACCACAGGTTTGAGGCCAGTGCAGGGTAACTTAGCAAGACCCTATTTCAAAATAAAAAATAAAATGGTGCTGGGAGTGCAGCTCATATCTAGAACATCCCTGAGTTCAATCCCTAGTGCCACAAAACAAACAAACAAACAAATGAAAGAAAGATGGATGACTTCTCATCTACTATTTGGAATGCGATATTTCTAAAATGAAAATTGACATCTTTCGGCTTTGGTAATAACTCTTCCCCTGAGTACAACTAAAAATCTTGGGCAGAAAAAAAGGTCTTAGGGCTGGGAATGTAGCTCAGTGGTAAGGCATTTGCTTACCAGGTGTAAGGCTCTGAGTTCAGGCCCCAGAATCTTGCCCTCCAAAAAAAAGAGATAAAAGACAAAAGAAGGCTTAAAAATAACAATGAAGAATCATGAGGGTGTAATTACATTGGGACCACGATGTATTTTTGGCAGATTAGTTTGAGAAGTAGACAAAGATTGTCCAGGGATGGTGTGCGTATTCCAGGGAAAGGGAGGCAAGTTGGTGCTACAGTCTACCTCGGCACAGATAAAGATCAGAGTCCAGAACCTTCCAAATGGTGCTGTTGGAACATTCCTTGTACAAGACTAAGACCTCAAAAGGGTATTGCAATGGACTGAATGCTTGGGTCCCCCAAGAAGCCCGTGTCTAAATCCTAACTTCCAATGTGAAGATAGCAGGAGATGAGGCTTTTGGGAGGTAATTAGGTCGCAAAGGTGGAGCCCTCATGAATAGAGTTAGTGCCCTATTAGAAGGGACATAAAAGCTCATCTCCTCTCTCTCTGCTCTCCATGTGAGGACACAGTAATACGGTGACCACCTGCAAACCAGGAAGAGGACTGTCACCCAACACTGCACGTATCAGTGCTTTGACCTTGGACTTCCCATCCGCAAGAACTATGAAAATAAGTATTTGCTGTTTAAGCGATCTCATCTATGGCAATTTTCAATTTTCTATAGCAGCTGGAATTGATTAGATGTGCTCTAGGAATGGGGACACGGATTATATTTTGGTGGGTTGATTTGTTGACTCAGAAAACTTTGATCCCCAATAGCTAGGGTCCTTAGGTACCTAGTAGAAGGGGGAAACTTTCTCTGTAGGAAAATAACACCATCAAAGGTCTCAAATCATTTCTTCAAATAATTAGAAAATAAAATGGCCTGAAAACAATGAGATACATAAGAGGTAAACTGGGCAGGGGGCACATGACTATAATCCCCAGTGACTTGGGAGACGGAGACAGGAGGATTGCAAGTTCCAGGCCAACCTCCACAATTTAGTGAGATTCTGTCTCAAAAAAAAAAAAAAAAAAAAAAGCCTGGGGATACAGTTTAGTAGCAGATAACCCCTCAGTTCAATCCCCTGTACCCTGTATTGGTAAAATAAACAAAAAACAGTATAAACCAGAACAAGAGGAAAAAAGTAGATATACCAAGACATCAGATATTGGTACTATCAGATGTAGACTGTACAATGCCTGCTACATTTACTGAGTTAAAATCAGAGTTTAAAAATCTCAGCAGGGAACTTGGAACTACAGAATGACACTGAATACTGTCCCCCTAGCATGAAGAACAGGAAAGGCTGTATAAGCCAGGAAGCTCAAATAAAAGCACATGATCAAAGGATAGATTTAAATCTAAATAGTCATTTCATTAAATGTAAATGAACCAGGTGCTCCAGTTAAAAGATAAGGACTTTCAGATTCAATTAAAAAAAGAAAACCATTATAGGCTAACAAGAGAAAGATTAAAAACACAAGGTTTCAAAAAGGTTGAAGATAAAAGAGCAGAAAAAGATACACTGTAATTATCTTTTAGTTAATTTTATCATAACTAAAAATCCTGGTGTTGCAAGTAGACTAATATAGTATTATTAGTGATAAAGTGGGTCACTTCAGAATTACTATCGGTTTGAAATGATGTAGGATAGAAAAAAAGAGGTAAAAAGGGACAGGCAGGAAGGGAAAGTAAAATATAACTGTACTATAAAAAAACCTGGAGCTGAAGTACTTCAGTCTCTACACCACAAACCAGTTCTCTTTCCCAGGGCCAATTCCCCCAAATCCCTGGAAAATACATAAATCTTAGAGTTAACTAAAGTAAAGTATAATAGCTCTATGCATTGATAACAAGACAGGTATAATATTTTGAGAAACCTATAATTTAGGACACTATCCAGCTTGTCTGTTAATCACCTAATGAGGACCCCAATCAGCCTGAGGACCCTAGGGTTGAACAGACCACCAGACCACCAGGAAGTGCCTCGGGATTACTGGACTGAGATCATCCTTACATACTTCTTCTAGTCCACCCCTCATAAAAGTCCCCTATAAGAAGAGAGTTCTGAACTCCCCAATATGTCTCCCTCATCTTGAGGTGGCTGCATTCTCTCTTGAATGTGTATTTCTTCCCCTTTACCCAAATAAACCTTTGTCCATGTCTCTGACTGATGCGGCTGAAATTCTTTTCCATCACGTTAGCCAAGGACCCTGTAGATTCTGAGTTCACAAGCTAAGAATTCAGCCCAACAAAATCACTAGAAGGATTTAATAATTCCAAAATTGTTGTTGCTGTAAGCATTTATAGCTTTGTACTTCGTGGATTTCTTACCTTTGTACCTAATTGGTGTACTCAAAATTCTGTGCTCTTTTTCTTAAAGAGCTCCCCTTACTGCCTTGTTCCCTGGTTGCCTAAGACCCTCCCCTATTCACTATGCTTGAGTTTCTCTGGCCTCCTCTCAGTTCCTTAATGCATAAAGTCTCAGGGCCTTTCCATATAGCTGGAATATTGAGTCCTTCTTTTCTTTTAGGTCTCAATCCAAGAACACCCCTCCGAGCTCCTTTTCTGACTATTCTGTGATTCCCACAAAGTGCCAGCCCATCTGTGGTTCTCCATCTTCATAATTATGATTTTAAATTATTATTTTTTAAAATTATTTGCCTTTGGGGGAAACTTGTCTTCAGTTTTGCAATTTAAGTCTATGAGAGCAGTATCTATGTCTTGCTCACCTGGTTATTACCAGGACTTGTGAACATGCCAAATGAATGAATATAAAGGAGTGAATGATAAGAATAGAGAAAGGGGAGCTCTGGAGTTAGTATGTATTTGCCCAGGATGAGTATAAACATAGGGAATGAGTCTGGGGCAAGAATAAAAGGCCAGACATAGGTGAAGGATGACTCCAGGCGGGGGAACTAGGAGATCCGGCTGGAGAAGGTGACCAGGTGCCAGGGCAGATCAGGGGCAGCAAGGAGGGAGCAGGAGAAGTTAGAGGAGCCTCATGCAGGGGCCCCAAGCACCGCCTAAGGCCAGTGGTGTCTTTCCCCAGGTGTGTCGCTCTTGGCTTCTACAGCAATGAGAATATTATGATAACTCACTAAAAGCAAAGCTCTTCTTTTTTCTCCAGAACCAGATTTCCTGAATCATTATCGGATTTTTTTTTTGGCTTTCTCTAAACTGAAAACTTTTTAACATTCTTCATGTTTACCTCTCTCCCTTCACTCTTCTTGAGTTTTAATGATGAATCTATCTGTTTCCTCTTTTTTTTTTTTTAAATTTCAGTTTGCATCTCCCTAGCTCAGACTTCATTGTCCTCTACTTTTATTTTTATTATTATAATTATTATTTTTGGTACTGGAGATTGAATGCAGAAGCATTCTACTTCTGAGCTACCACTCTAGACCTATACCTATCTTATTTTTTATTTTGAAACAGGGTCTTGCTAAGTTGTGAGGCTGGCCTTGAACCTGTGATCCTCCTCTCTCAGCCTCCCAAGTACCAGGATTACAGGCGTGCACCACCATGTCCAGCTATTACCTTCCACTTTCTAAGTAGTCTATCTGTTTTTAGCATTGTCTCCTCAAATTCTTGGTGTCTGGCCCATCTTTCAAAATCAACATCTTATTTAGGTCACTTCAATATTTAAACACTTTTAAGAGCATCCTAATACCTCAGGATATATATTTTCCACTTGATCTTTAACAGCCCCCAGATTTTGGCCCCAACCTAAGACCCTTCCAGTCTTATTTCTCACTACTTTCTTAAAAGCAACTGCTTTCTGTTTCCTCCAAACTGATTTGGTTGTTGTTTTCCACAACATAGTTTGTTCCCTTTGATTCACTTTTGCTGTTTCCCTACTTCCTCCTATAATACCCTATTCATATTCCCCCTCAGGGTTGAGTCTTGCCTTCCCCAGTGATACATGGCCTCCTCCATGCTGGTATTGCACCAGTTATTTATATGGTCCTGATATAAGTTGACTCTGTGTATTTACATTCCTTTGACTTTAAGTTCCTTTTCTATAACATGAAGCAATTAGAGGAGATGATTTTTAAGTTTCCTCCCAACTGTAATTCTATAGTTTACTGATTTCTTTGTGTTTAGGTCTTTTTATTCATATTGCTTGCAATGCATTTAAATTTATTATAAATATTTGTTGAGCTTATGCTTTGTGTCCAAATCTGTGGTAGCCCCCATGGGGAGCGCATAGGTGAAAAAGAGAGAATCAGGAATCCCGGAGGCTCATATTCATGTGTGAGAATAGCTAGAGATGATGGAGGAAGGAGAAAAGGTGGAGCAGAAATAGCTCTACTCACAAGAAACTACGATATAGGGCAGATTAAGAGAAAAGTTCTATTGAAGAAACACAAAGTGGGATGGGAAAGCAGAGAAGGAAAGGTTGTTATTGTTGTTGTTATTATTATTATTATTATTATTGGTACTGGGGATTGAGCCCAGGGGCATTCTACCTCTGAGCTATATCCCCAGCCTTTTTATTTTTATTTTGAAACAGAGTCTCGCTAAGTTACTGCATATTGGCCTCGAACCTGCAATCCTCCTGTCTCATCCTCCCAAGTACTGGGATTACAGGCATAAAAGTGACTCTTATTTTCTTATAAATAGTTGTTGATTACAAGGCCTTAATGTCTTCCTTGCAAAAGTGGGTCAGTTTTGATTTGCGGCTATAGTTCATTGCCCCAATTACGCTAGTGAGTGGTTACAAGGGGGAAGCAAGGAAAACAGTAGGTTGTTTTGTGTTGCTCAAAAGCACCTATGAATCATTCCCCAGTAATACAGCATTCTCCAGAAGAGATAATGCTATTAATTCACAATGCGTCTCTGCTTACAAACATGAAAGGAGAAACTAAAAAGTCAGGAAAGAGGCACTTACTTAAATTTTCTGCCTTTGAGCTATAGACTTAGAATTAGACTATCGTGGTAGCATTAGCCATTTTCACTGGAAGTAACAGAATAGAGGAGGAAAGAAAAGCTGATTTCTTTTTAAATGTGATCTTGAGACCCATAAAGAGATTGGTGGTGTGGCAAAGATTGCTATGGGTCAAGTCAGTTTCTATTAGGCTCCTTTATGTTCTGGAAAAAGTTACTATGGGTGAAACACAGGTTACTGGGAAAAGGATTGGAGAGTCCATGCTCCCACCCCTGGAGGAAAGTGAAAAACTTCCTGTTAATTCAGTTAAGCAACCTAAGTCCTTAAAAAGGCAATATAAATAAGGCATAGATAGTGGTGCATGCCTGTAGTTCCAGTACTGGAGAGGCAGAGACAGGAGGATTGCAGGTTTGAGGCCAGTCTTAGCAATGTAGTGAGATTTTTAACAACTTAGTGAGACCTTGTTTCAAAATAAAAAATTAAAAAGGCCAGCAGGGTAGCTTGGAGGTAGAATGCCACTAGGTTTAATCTTCAATAGCCCTCCCCCCAAAAAAAGGTCAATATAAATGATAGTTTATTAGCAGATTAATTGGTAACTTTTCCCCTTATAATAAAGAACATAAAGAAGATTAAAGTTGCTGGGCATGGTGGTGCATGCTTGTAATCCCAGCGTTTGGGAGGCTGAGAGTGGAGGATCCGGGTTCTCGGCCAGCCTCAGCTACTTAGTGAGGTCCTCCGCAACTTAGTGAGACCCTGTTTCAATAAATAAAGAATAAAAATAAAAAATAGTGGGGGGTGTCGCTCAGAGGTAGAACGCCCCTGAGTTCAATCCCTAGTACCACACATACAAAAAAAAAGAAGATTAAAGTTCATTTTCAATTTCTTCAAATTCACATTTGATCCTCGTTAGTACCCACCCAGGCATGTTTGTTTTGTTGCATAGTTCCATGCACCAGACATTAAGAATCATCCAGACACTGAGCTCTTATTCCCCCATCTGTTTTGCAGGTGCACTGAAAGAGATGGATCCCAAGTCTTAGGTAGTTAAATCATCTCAGCAGTTGGTGGTTCGCTGCTTAAATTACCCACGCATATAAGCATATGAAGCTCCATTTTCACTTCCACGATTTGATGCACTTATTTAGAACTAGTCTTATTTAGCAACCAACTTTTCTGTTTATTGAAATGCCCTCTAGAAATGCACTTCAGCAAACAGAAATGTTTCTTGAAATCATTGCCAGATGCTCTGTGGTTAAAAAAGAACACAAGGATTTCCTAAGAGGCAGAGGACTGAGGCTGTCTCTAAGTTTTAGGGAAAGGTGGATAATGATGCTTTTAAGTGAAGTTTCACTTTATGGTTTTAATATTACAAATATGGACAGAGTGCTTCAAATACACTGGGATCAAGAATGGAAGAGATTGGAGTCTTAATGATTCAGTTAAAAAAAACAAAACCAACGATTATCATTTGCTTTGGGGGGGCTGCCCCTCAAATGTATCTCCCCGATAGCTTCCGAATTTTACTGCTGAGCATTCTCAATGGAGTCTCATCTGGACATCAGATTCACCCCTCAGACATTTTGTTTTGCTGTAACATAAGTTTGTTAGCCAATGGTATAGTCACTATTTTTTTTAAATTTACACATAATAATTACACATATGTTTACAGTACATGTGATAACTCAATACATGTACAGTGTATAATGATCAAATCAGGGCAATTAGAATTTACCTCTCCTTAACTATTTATTATTTTCTTGTGTTGGGAAGCCTCAACCCCCTCGTTTCTAGTTTCTTTTTTTAAATAAAATAGTAAGTTGTTGTGAGCTATAGTCACTCTACTGTGCTGTTCATCCATCTAATATTGGTATCTGTTACCCAATCTCCCTCTAACCCTTTCATATATCGTTGTTCCTGGGTATACTAAAATTAATAAAAACCAGAAAAGCTAAAGAGATGATACCGGATATGCAGGCCTGCTGGATCTTGTTATCTTGACTGAGAAACCAACAGATATTTCATGGGAAGACCAGGAAGCTCAGGTAGGCAAATTTTCATTTCTAATATAATTTTCTGAAATGAGAGTGTGATAATTTTTAACTTAATAAGTTGTATATTGTTTGAATTAAAAATATTTGTGTGTGTGTGTGTGTGTGTGTGTGTGTGTGTGTGTGTATGTGTGCGCGCACGCGCGCCTGGGCGTACGCTGCTGGGGATTGAACTCAGGGGCATTCTGCCTCTGAGTTACACTCTCAGCCTTTTTTACTTTTTGTTTTGAAACAGGGTCTTGCTAGGTTGCTGAAGGTCTTGCTAAATCGCAGAGGCTATCCTCCAACCCGTGATTCTCTTGTCTCAGCTTCCCAAGTGCTGGGATTACAGATATGGGCCACCCATGCCCTGTAAAAAATATTCTTGATGTCAGTACTTTGTATCCTGCTGGGATATGAAGGATCCAGAGAAATTATGTCACTTGAAGATAATTTTAAGTATGGATTATTCCTGTTAGAAATGAAATTTAGAATGTGTCCATGAAATAAATGAAAAAGAAGCACTCTTCTTACCCCTGGGAGTTGTGGCTTCCACCAGTAGCGAGTAGCATGAACTGTCTGATGAGCGTCAAGGTGGCACTGGCTCTTCTTTTTTTTGTGTGTGTGTGGTACTGGGGATTGAACTTAGGGGCATTCTACCTCCGATCTATACCCCCAGCCCTATTTTTTTTTATTCTTTATTTTGAAACAGGGTCTCACTAAGTTGTGGAGTGCCTCACTAGGTAGCTGAGGCTGGCCTCGAACCCGGATCCTCTGGTCTCAGCCTCCCAAATGCTGGGATTACAAGCGTGCGCCACCACGCCCGGCTTGGCACTGACTCTTCTAGGTGCCCAGCATGTTGTTTAGGTTGCCCTGATGGATGAGACATATGGGATTCTCATCATCATGGAATTTATTTCCTCTTGCATCTGTAACAAATTGTGACCAACTTGGTGGCTTCAAGCAACACACATTTATTGAGTTACATTTCTGAAGGACATAAATGTGAAATCAGTTTCGCTGGTCCAAATCAGGAGGTTGTCAGGGCTTTGCTCCCTCAGAGGCTCATTGACTCTCTCAGCGTCTGGGTGGCGCTGCTTGCATTCCGAGGCTCATGGTCTCTTCCTCCACCCTCAAAGTCCAGAATAGCATCTTCAAATCTCTCTCTGCAAAGTTGTCAACATCATCTTCTTCCTTGGGTAGTAGACTTTAAAGATACATGTGATGACATTTAAGGCCACCTGGATAATCCAGCATAACCTCCCCATCTCAAGATCTTTAATTTAATCACACCTGTAAAGGCTTCATTTTCATATAAGAATCACGTACAGGCTCCAGGGATTACAGCCTGAGTATCTCTGAGTGTCATTATTCAGCCTAGTGTAGTCATGTTCTCCTTTGCCCTTCCTTCCCTCAAGTGTCTAATAATGTAGCCAGTAATGTGATGCTCCCTAAACATACATAGATGCATGAATGGGAGCTTACCTCTACCCTCAAAAAATTCAGTTTAAGCTGGGTATAATGGTCCACACCCGTAATCCCAGTACTTGGGAGGCTGAGACAGGAGGAATTTGATATGATTTGAGGCCAGCATGTTTGAGACCCTGTTTTTTTTTAAGGGTATGGGTTGTAGCTCAGAGGTAGAATGCTCCTGGGTTCCATCCCCTTCCCCCCAAAAAAATTCAGTTTGAATAGAGAGATGTACATGCATATAGATGGCTGTGATACAAAGGGCCCACCAGAGAGATTTACAAACAATGCTTTTTATAACATCAAGGAGGCCTGTTTAATTCTCTGAGAAACTGGGAAAGCCTTAGAGATCTGTTCTCAGATGTTAGTGGAGCATTCCAGATCAGGCTCCTGAGAAGGCTCTATAGTGCATTCGCTTGTAGCCCTTGCCCCGGATTCAGGGAAGGCTCTTCCCTCCACATTAGACTCATTGTCCACAAAGGAAATGCACGTGACAGCCTTCTTGGCATGCTTGCTCTCGTAGAGGCTTGGGATTCCAAAGGTGGTTTTAAGTTTTGAGCAGTCAAAGATTCTTTTACTCTAAGGCCATTCTTCCTGTGATAGGTGGTTCAGAGATCTCATGACCGTATTAAGCTATTTATTAATTTGATTAAAATCAATTTCCTATGCCAATGGCCACATCCATCGTTCTTTTACAGACACAATATTCCGGTTGTCTGTATTTGATTTCTCATCCCAATCTTTCTTTTGCTGTAATTGTAATTGCATATTCCATGAACTTATTGAGTTTCAGCGGGAGAAGTGCGTTTTTAGTATATATTTCCTTGAGTTATTTTGTATAATTGAAAGGAATTTCCTGGTAGAACACTTGTATTTTTTTTTTTTTAAATTTGAGACACCTTAATCCAGTAAGTGGTTTAACTATCAGTATAATGGTTCTCAATTTGATTCCTTTTTTTGTTTGTAGTACTGGGGATTGAACCGAGGGGTGTTCTACATCTGAGCTACACCCCCCATTCTATTTCATTTTTTATTTTGAAACAGGGTCTCACCAAGTTGCGGAAGTCCTCACTAAGTTGTTGAGGCTGGCCTGTGATCCTCCTGTCTCAGTCTCCCAAGTACTGGGATTTAAAGCATGTGCCACCATGCCCAGCTGATTCTTTTTTTTTTTTTTTGCGGTACTGGGAATTGAACTCAGGGACATTCTACCTCCGAGCTATACCCCCAGCCCTATTTTTTATTGAAACTGAGTCTCACTAAGTTGCGGAGTGCCTCACTAGGTAGCTGAGGCTGGCCACAACCAGCTGATTCTTGAAGCATGATTTTAATATTGCTTTGTTTCTTGAAGCTTTTTTTTTAACGGTACTGGGGATTGAACTCAGGGGCATTCTACCTCCAAGCTATACCCCCAGCCCTATTTTTTATTCTTTATTTTGAAACCAAGTCTCACTAAGTTGCTGCAGATTGCCTCACTAGGTAGCTGATGTTGGCTGCGAACCCGGATCCTCTGGTCTCAGCCTCCGGAATGCTGGGATTACAAGTGTGCGCCACCACGCCCAGCTCTTGAAGCTTTTTTAAAGTAAATTTATCTTTATTATTGGAGTTGAGAAGCCGTTGTCTCTTCTGATATTCCTAGACACCACACATTCTCTTTTGTTTTAGCTTAGGAAAAAAATCCAATTCTTTTCTGGACTCATATCTTCTTTGCAATCCTTTGCCTAATGCAGTGCTTCTTCTGTTTTCCAAGCTCTATATTCAAGTTCATTGAGTGCATGATGGTCTTCCGTACCAAATGATGTGCCACTTGGTGACTTGGATTGCCTCTTTCCAGACTTTGGTATCAGTTTTCTCACTCCCCATTGTGGGACCCGCGCCCTTTTCTGTATTTGCATCAGTTCAGAATAAGTTAGATTATGTTAGAGTAATGAACAAACCCCACATTTGTGTGATTTAAATCAGCCAAGATTTATTTCTTGCTCAAGTGAAGCCCACTGCGGGTTAGGGAAACTGTCTAGGGTTTCCCTTCCAGAGGCTGACTTAGTCTCTCACCTTCTACCAACACTGGTTCTATAATCACTTCTACCCTGGAACAAGGGGTGGAGTTTTGAGAGCCAGCAGTTCCAACCCTCAGCATGCAAAGAACTCATGTGACTTCTATGCTGATTTCCTTGATAAATGGAAGCCCTAATCCAGTTGGCCTGAAAGAAAAAGAATTAGGTAGCCCTCATATTCACCACAGATGTCAACTTTTTCTTTTGCCAGGTGAGGCCATTAAACATTAAACACACACACACACACACACACACACACACACACACACACACACACACCATTCTACCCTTAAAAATCACTGCTGTTTGCTTAAATTACTTTGTCATGTAATACACAAAATTGAAAACTCAGTTGTGCTTCTTCTTTTCTATGTACTTCCTTGTATCTCAGAAAATGGAACCCCAGTTTTTGGAATCCTGTATAGTGGGACTTCTGATTTGGTTTTTTCAATTAATAGTATTCATATGTGATTTGAAAGGCAGGAAAGAAGCAAAAGCCATTACTGCTTCAGGGACTGTGGTGAGCAGAGAGTGGGCTTTGGTAAACAGAAGCTCCTCAGCGGCTCTGCAAATCACCTGCTTAGTGTACTAGGCGGCTGAGGTTTCTGGGGGTACCTTCTTGGGATTACTGTACTTTCAGGTTCTACATTTTTGAAAGCCTCTAACAGAGTTTTATCTTCTTGCTTGAAATTTCTAGAGGGACTTTTCTAACTTACAAAGTACTAAGAAACTGATCCTCACCTTGGGGAGCTAACCTGCTTAAATAGTAATGACCTCATCCATTGGAGAAAACAGACATTGGTAGGCCGTGGCATGTAGTGACAGAAGAGCCACTTAAATTACTGCATTTGGTTGCCTACAATGAAGAGCCTGTAGAAGGCCAGGCTTTCGGGGGACCAAGCATCTGTTTCAGTGGAGGATGATAATGGCTTTGAGGACGACAAAGATGATGAGGTGGGATAATGCTCTGACTGCACTGGAAAGCATTCAAAGAGAAAATGAAAAACTTAAGATTTAAATTTCTTGGCTCAAAACACAGTCAGAGAACCAAACAGCTTTTATGGCTTGCTTTAAAAGTACCTCTTATCTCCAATTCTGCAGTCCACAGCATTAAATTTTGGGTCTGATTTTTTGGATACTGATCAGGCCCCACATTCAATGCTGCGGATTGTAGAATCAGAGTAAATGTGGCTTTCGATATCTTTTTGTAAAAGTTGGGGGACATTGATTGGAAAGAGTGAAATCCCAAAAAATGGAATTGAGCTATCTGCATGGGTTCCAGTGATCTGGATTCTTGTAATAACCTCCCTTGATGGAGGAATCTGATGGCCTGAATTAATGTCAGGTATTGTGATGACTTCTGCATGGTTCTTTTTTTTTTTTTGTGGTACTGGGGATTGAACTCAAGGGGCATTCTACCTCTGAGCTATATGCCCAGTCCTATTTTTTATTCTTTATTTTGAAACAGGGTCTCACTAAGTTGCGGAGTGCCTCACTAGGTAGCTGAGGCTGGCCGAGAACCCGGATCCTCTGGTCTCAGCCTCCCAAAGGCTGGGATTATAAGCGTGCACCACGCCCAGCTTCTACATGGTTCTTATTGCTGAGAATTGCTTTGTCTATTCTTGGTCTTTTGTTTTTCCATATGAAATTTAAGACTTTTTTCTAGTAATTTAAAGAATGACATTGGTATTTTAGTAACAATTGCATTGAATCTATAGATCACTTTTGGTAGAATGGCCATTTCGATAACATTTATTCTGCCTACCCAAGAGCATGGGAGATCTTTCCAACTTCTAAGATCTTCAATTTCTTTCTTTAGTGTTTTATAACTTTAATTGTAGAGGTCGTTTGCCTTCTTAGGTTTATTCCTAGGCATTTGATTGCTTTTTATAATTTGGTGCATTGTAATCATACATCATCATGAAGTTCAGAGTGGTGGGGCATACATGCATGCAGCACGTGGTAAGCCCTCCTCCAGCTCCCACCTCACGTCCTCCACCTCCCCGTGCATGACATTGTGATTGAGATTGATAAATTTGTGTATGAACAACATGTCCATTGAAGTGTTTCCCTCATTGAGTCTCCTTCCCCCTCCATCCTGTAGGTCCCCTCCATCACTCCACTAAGATTTCTCCTCCTTTGTCTAGAGTCCCTCCTGTGTCCCAGTTTCTCCCTAGCTTCCACATGAGGGAAATCATCTGACCTTTTGCTTTTTGTGACTGACTAATCTCATTTAGCATAATATTCTCCACTTCCATCCATTTCCCTGCAAATGACATAATTTCGTTCTTAATGGGTGAGTAGAATTCCACTGTGTGTATTTCCCATAATTTTGTAGTCTACTCATCTGTTAATGGACATGTAGGCTAGTTTCATAGTTTGGCTATTATGAATTGTGCTGCTATAAACATAGATATGCACGTGTTACTATTGTAGTCTGGTTTCAATTCCTTTAGGTAGATCCCCAGGAGAAGTATAGCTGGGTCATATGGTAGGATCATTCCCATTCTTCTGAGGATGCTCCACACTGATTTCCAAAGTGGTTGCACTAATTTGCAATCCTACCAACAATGTACCAGAGTTCCTACTTCTTTATATCCTTTCCAGCATTTATTATTGTTTGTGTTTTTAATGACCGCCATTCTAAGTGGGGTTAGGTGAAATCTCAGAGTGGTTTTGATTTGCATCTCTCTGATTGCTAATGATGTTGAACATTTCTCATATATTTATTTGTATTTCTTCTTTTGTGAAGTTTCTGTTTAATTCACTTGCCCATTTTTTTGATTGGGTTATTTGTTTTTTTGGTGGTAAGTTTCTTGAGTTCTTTGTATATTCCAGATATTAGCCTTCTATTGGAAGAGTAGCTGGCAAAGATATTCCATTCTATCCTTTCTGTTGAGGTTTTTGATAATTTCCTTTGTTGCACAGAAGCTCTTCAATTTAATTCAATCCCACATGTTATCAATCTTTGTTTTAATTTCTTGTGCCTTTGAGGTCTTATTGACGAAGTTTTTACTAGTGCTTGTATGCTGGAGTGTTGGCCCTATGCCCTCTTCAAGTAACTGCAAAATCTCTGATCTAATTTCCAGGTCGTTGATCCATACTGAGTTGACTCTTGTGCAGGGTTGGGTGAAATTTATTTATATTTTTGTACATGTGGATAACCAGTTTTGCCAACACCATTTGTTGGAAAGGCTATCTTTATTTATAGCATGGTTTTGGCCCCTTTGTCAAAAACTAGTTGGCTGTAAGTGTGTGTATTTATTTCTGACTCTTCTATTCTGCTCCATAGATCTACGTGTCTGTTCTTGTGTCAGTACCAAGCTGTTTTTATTGTTATGGCTCTGTAATATATTTTGAAGTCAGGTATTGTGATGCCTCCTGCATGACTCTGATTGCTGACAACTACTTTGGCTATTCTGGGTCTTTTAGTGTTTCATATAATGGATTTTTCTAGATCTGCGAAGAATGACCATGATGAGAGATTGCATTGAATCTGTAGATCACTTTTGATAAAATGGCCATTTTGTTCATATTTATTCTGCCTATACAAGAGCCTGGAAGGTCCTTCCACCTTCTAAAATCTTCAATTTATTTCTTTAGTGTTTTATAGTTTTTGAAGCTATTGTACATGGAATTATTTTCTGGATTTCTTTTTCAGTGGATTCATGGTAGGCCTATAGGAAAAGCTACTGACTTTTGTAGATTGATTTTTGTATCCCTCTACTTTTAATCAGCTGTAGAAGTCTTTTGGTTGAGTTTTTTGAGTCTTCTAAGTATAGGATCATGTCATCTGCAAATAGAGATAATTTCAATTCTTCTTTTCCTTTTGTATTCCTTTAATTTTTTTCTCTTGCCTTACTGCTCTGGATAGAATTTTGAGTACTATATTGAAAAGGAGTGGTGATAGTGGGCATCCTCACCTTGTTCCTGATTTTTTTTTTTTTTTTTTATACTGGGATTGAACCCACGGGTGTTCTGCCTCCAAACTACATTCCCGGCCTATTTATTTATTTATTTATATATTGGAAATTGACCTCAGGGACATTCTATCTCTGAGCTATACTACAAGCCCTTTTTATTTTTTGTTTTTGAATTATAGTCTGATTAGGTTGCTGAAGCTGTCTTGAACCTGTGATTCTTCTATCTCAGCCTCCCAAGTCTTGGGACTACAGGCATGCTCCACCATGCCAAGCTTGTTCCTGATTTTAAAGAAAAATTTTTGCAGTTTTCCCCTTTTTAATATGATATTGGCTTTGAGTTTATTGTACCATTGCTTTTATGATGTTGAGGTAAGTTCCTTAAATTCCAAATTTCAGCAGTGTTGTTAGCATGAATGGGTGTTGGATTTTTCAAATGCTTTTTTTCAGCATCTATTGAAATGATCATGTGATTTTTGTCCTTAGTTCTATTTATGTGGTCGATTTTATGTAATGATTTGTATATGTTGAACCAGACTTGCATCCCTGGAATAATACCAATCTGGTCATGGTGTACAATTTTCTTGATATGGTTTTGAATGTGTATTGCTAGTATTTTGTTTAGAATTTTTGCGTTTGTGTTCATCAAGGATATTGGTCTCTAATTTTCTTTTCTTGAGGTATCTTTATTCAGTTTTGTTATTAAGGTGATATTCACTTTATAGAATGAGTTTTGAAGAATTCCGTCCCTATTTCATGGAATAGTTTGTGAAGGATTTGGTTTAGCTCTTCTATAAAGTTTTTTGTAGAATTCAGCTGGGAATCCTTCTGGACCCAAAATTTTCTTTGATGAAAGGCTTTTTGTTGTTTCTATCTCTTTGCTTGCTACTGGTTGGTTTAGGCTTCTCTTGGTTCAATTTAGGTAGGTTGTATGTATCTAGAAATCTGTTGATTTCTTCTGTTTTACGATTTGTTGGAGTATACCATTTTAAACATAGTGTCTGATAATCATCTGGATTTCCCTACTGTCTATGGTGATGTTTCCTTTTTGATTTCTTATTTTAGTAATTTGGGTCTATTCATTCTTTTGGTTAGGTTGGCTAAGGCTTTGTCAATCTTGTTTATCTTTTAAAAAATCCAGCCTTTTGTTTTGTTAATCTTTTGTATTTTTGTTGTCTATTTCATTGATTTCTGCTCTGATTTTAATTATTTCCTGCCTTATACTGGCTTTGGGATTAGTCTGTTCCTATTTTTTGAGGACTTTCTCATTAGGTTATTTATTTAGTGACTTTCTGTTTTTCTTATGTGGGCACTCAATGCTATAAATTCTCCTCTTAAAACTACCTTTAAAGTTTCCCATAAATTTTGGTATGTTTTCCCTCTATATTTGTTTAATTCTAGGAATTAAAAAAAAAACTTCCCTTATTTCTTCTATGATCCAATCTTCATTCAAAAGTGTATCATTCAATCTTTATATATTTTTGTAATTCCTTTGGGTCATCTGGTTCTTGATATCTATTTTTGTTCTATTATCATCTGAAAAGATACAAGGAATTATATTACATTTTTTGAATTTACTGGTATTTGCTTTGTGGCCAAGAATATGGTCTATTTTGGAAAAGCTTCCATGAGCAGCTGAAAAGAATATATATTCAGCTGGTTTTGGCTGGAATATTCTGTATATGTCTATTAGGTTTTTAGTGTTCTTTAGGTCTGATGAGTCTTTACTTATCTTTTGTCTGGAAGGTTGATCTTATGGTGTGAGTGGTGTGTTGCAGTCTCCCAATATTGTTGTTTTGGGATCTATCTGAGTCTTTATGTCCTGTAGAGTTTTTTTTTTTTTTTTTTTTTGCGGTACTGGGGGTTGAACTCAGGGGCGTTCTACCTCCGAGCTACACCCCAAGCCCTATTTTTTATTCTTTATTTTGAAACCGAATCTCACTAAGTTGCGGAGTGCCTCACTAGGTAGCTGAGGCTGGCTGCGAACCCGGATCCTCCAGTCTCAGCCTCCTGAATGCTGGGATTACAAGCGTGCGCCACCATGCCCAGCTCTGTAGAGTTGGTTTTAAAAAAATGGATGCATCCATGTTTAGGGCATAAATGTTTAATATACTTATATCTTTTTGTTGTATTGTTCCTTTTATCAGTAAGAAATTACTTGCTTTGTCTCTTCTGATATGTTTTGGCTTAAAGTCTACTTTGTTGAATATGAGAGTTGCTATCTCTGCTTGTTTTTTGTCTCCATTTTCCTTTTTTTTGCAGTACTGGGGATTGAACTCAGGGCATTCGACCTCTGAGCTATACCCCCAGCCCTATTTTTTTTTTTTGAAACAGGGTCTCACTAAGTTGCCGAGTGCCTCACTAGGTAGCTGAGGCTGGCCACGAACCCAGATCTTCCAGTCTCAGCTTCCCAAATGCTGGGATTACAAGCATGTGCCACCGGCTTTTTGTCTCCATTTTCATGAAATATTTTTTTTTCATCCTTTAACCATTAGTTTATGGATATCTTTGTCTGTAAGGTGAGTTTCTTACAAGCAGCATATAGTTGGATTATGGTTTTTAATCTACATTGCCAGTCTTTGCCTTTTAATCAGGAAGTTTAAACTGTTGCTATTCAGTGTTATTATTGAGAGATGATTTTCATTTCCTGTCATTTTGAGTCATATTTTCTGTCTGATATAGTGTTCTTTCTTCTTTGCTTAGTAGCTAATCTGGTGGAATTTGTCCTTTCTCTAGTTCTGGTATTTATTTACTTTTCTTCTTTATGTTTTATTTTTTTAAGTATTTTCTCTAATGCTGCTTTAGTAGTCATGAATTCTTTAGTTTCTGCTTGTCTTGGAAGGTTTTTTATTTCTTTATAAATTTTGAAAGATATCTTTGCTGGATATAGCAGTCTTTGTTAGAAGTTGTTTTCTTTTAGGGTTTAGAGTACATCATACCAGGCCCTTGTGGCTTTAATGATTTGGGTCGAGAAATTCGGAATGGTTTTTATTGTTTTGCCCCTGAAGGTCTCTCATCCTTTTTTTCTTGATGCATTTAAGATTCTCTGTTTGACCTGTATATTAGTCATTTTAATCATTATATGGCATGGAGAAGTTCTTTGATTTTGTCTTATTGGAGTTCTGAACATCTTCTGTACGTGGATGTCCATGTTGTTTTTTATGTTTGGGAAAATTCTCCGGTATTATTTCTCTGAAGATTTTTTTTTTTTTTTTTACACTGGGGATTGAACCCAGGGGAATTCTACCTTTGAGCTACAACCTCTCCCACCCCCCCAGCCCTATTTTTATTCTTTATTTTGAAACAGGGTTTCACTAAGTTATGGAGTACCTCACTATGTAGCTGAGATTGGCTGCGAACCTGTGATCCTCTTGTCTCAGCCCCTCAAGTACTGAGATTACGAGTGTGTGTCACCATGCCTAGCCTCTGAAGAGGTTTCTAATGCCCTTAGTTTATGCTTCTCGACCCTCGTCAATGCCTCTTATCTGTAAGGTCATTTCATATTATCCCAGATTTCTTGAAATGTTCTGGCCATTCTGTCATGTTGTTTTCTCTGTTACTGACTGGTCAGTTTTCAATGAGTCTTCTAAAAGTGAGACTGTTTTCCATATGGCCTAGTCTGGCAGTGATGGTTTCTATTAAGGACATTATTTCATTTATGGTCTCCTTCATTTCACTCAGGGACTCTTTTTGATTTTTGTTTAGGGCCTCAACTTCTTTATTGAGCTGTTCCTTCATATTCTGTACATTTTCTCTCATTTCCTTTCTAATTTATTTGATCATATCAATAACAAATATTCTGAATTCTCCTTTTGGCATTTTTTGCAGCTCTATATTGGTTATCTCCATTGCTGTGGAGTTGTGGGTTTTTATTGTTCCCTCATTGGTCTTCTTTCTCATGTTTTCAGGATTCTATATTGGTTATCTCCATTGCTGTGGAGTTGTGGGTTTTTATTGTTCCCTCATTGGTCTTCTTTCTCATGTTTTCAGGATTCTTAGGTTTGTATCTCTTTTGTGTGGCCATCCTCTTCCTCTTTTTGTGGAAATCCTATGTCTATTCATTTTCCCTTCCCTTTATAATATGTCCTGTGCTGGGGGTATATATTTGCCTCAACAATATATCTCATATAATCAGATATTTGAGTTAATTCCCCAGAACCTCTTTAAGAGGATACAGTACTTACCCAGTGCAGGCCTTCGTGCTCTCCAGGCCCAAACTCATCAGGGCCAGAGATTATAACATTCCAAGCCTGCGGCCTTCCTGGCTGAGCTTTAATGCCCCAGGGACACCACCGCTGCTCTACTGGTTGCAATCATGTGAAACATTGTCAGACGCTGGGCTCTGTGATCACCAGACTCAAACTCTGCTGGGTGAGAGATTGTAGTGTTCCCAGCCTGCAGCATAGCTGTCTGAGTTAAATTGCCCCAGGGACAGTGCTACTATTCTGCTAGCTGTAATTATATGAATCCCTGATGAACCCGGGCCTCTCTCCACCAGGGGAGAGATTGTACTGTTCTGAGCCTGAGGTGTGGGTGGCTGACTGATTTAGCCCCAGAGACACCACTGGTACTCTGGTAGCTGTGATCATGTGAGACCTTGCTGGCCACCAGTTTCAGTAGTTATGGCACCTAAACTCTGGCAGGTGATTTTATAGCCTTCTGAGCCTGCAGCACAGTTGGCTGAGTTATTTCACCCCAAAGACACCAACGCTGATGATCCTGCAGTGATCACTGGAGACCCCACAGGGGCAGGGCGAACTACTCACTCTAGGCCAAGCTGGAGTATCTCTAGGGACTGTCTTCTAATTTACATTTCTGCTGTGTCCAACTGTAGCTCCTTCCCTGACCTCTGCAGGGATGGTTTGCACACTCACAGACCCCATGAGCTTAGTCATTGCCACACGAGTCTATGCAGCCATGTAGGCTCCCACTGGGACAGCTTGTAAACTCATGGTCTTGATGAGCCTGGTTGCAGCCAACTGGTTTTTTGCAGGAAAGGTCTCTAGTTTCTCTGTCCTGATGAGTTCAGCAGCAACCCAGTAGTTTACTGGGTGGTTTACAACATATAACTTTATGTCAACATATACCTTTTTCCAAAGTGCCAGGTCAACCATTAAAACTGAGTCCACCGAGACCTTGATGATCCCAAAGAATATCATGCTCTCTGCTACACTGACCATATTGGAAGGCCCAGTTAATAGGAAGTAGCAAATATCCTAGCTACCTTTGCTAGACATATATATTCCAGAAGGTGGGAGATAAACTTACCTCTCTTAGTGAAGTTTCTAGGAAGTCTAAGGTCTGGGTCATATAGAGATTTTTTTTTTTCAAAGTGAAAGAAAAATTGCTGTATATCAAGTCCTTTTACGAGGAAAGAAGCATAGTACTCAGTGGGATAGTTGGATTCCGTGGCAATATGTCTCTGATTTTACTTTCCTGCTCTAATTTATCACATAATCCATAAGCATAAGCTTCTTTGCTGCTTGGTCTTGTGACATACCTGGTTCAATAAGTATCTGTTAGGAATACTGTGTGTAGCCTTTGGCAGAACTCAGTAAGAGAACCACATTGAAGGACATCTAGAATTTTGGAACAAAGTCATGTTGCTCTTCTCAATGTGAGAATAAGCTACTGGGTTACTGTTGAGCCCTGGTAGAGATAATATTTTGATTATGGGATCACAGGTGATCATATGACTTGAACTGCCTAACACAAAGTAGCTATAGTGTTGGGTATAAATAGTAGCCATCCATCATCAAGTGGCAGTGGTATTGTGTCTGATAGTTTTTGTTTTTTTTCTTCCAGATGCATTCTATCCCCTGCTTCTTCCTTCAGAAGATGACTGTAGACAGTATGAATACATAATATTAGTCAGATCCTTTGACCTCCCTTTTCCAGTTGAGTTCACTCAATTGGAAACCAGACCAGGAAGTTCTCTTTATGCAAGATTACCTCAGGCTTGCTGTGTCACTTAAATAAAAGTCCTTTAATTGTGAATTTCCCTTAAGGAAGCCCTCTCTACTACATTTCTTCTTTTGGATCACAGTAACTGGCTCTTGTTTTCCTTCTTTCCTCCTTCCTCCTTTCTCTCTCTCTCTCTCTCTCTCTCTCTCTCTCTCTCTCTCTCTCTCTCTCTGTGGTATGGGGATTGAACCCAGGGGCATTTTACCTCTGAGCTACACCCCCAGTCTTATTTTATTTTTTATTTTGAAACAGGGTCTCACTAAATTGCTGAGGGCCTCACTAAGTTACTGAGACTGGCCTTAAACCTATGATCTTACTGTTTCAACCTCCCAAGTACTGAGGTTACAAATGTGTGCAACCATGCCCAGATGACTCTTTTCTCTTGGTATTTCAAGCATAGGAAAGGTAAAAACTCCAAGATATTATACTATTCTTTGTGGTTTTCTCACATCCTATATACACATTTGTTAATAATCCATTTTTAAACTTGTTTCTGGTGATCTTATTTGATGGTATCATCTGCTTCTGGACCAGAACCTGATGGATATAGTAATGTGTGTCAGAAATAACCCTAGGAAACAGCCTGAAAATAGGACTCTATTTAACCATCTGAGTAACACTGAGATGGACTCCTTTCCAAGATAATATTGAATGTGGGAAATCTGGAGCATATGATTGCATCCCAATCACTCAATTATCACTGATAGTAGCATGAAATAAAGTGCAGGTGAAGAGTAAATTGTTAGCAGGTCAAGTCTTAAGGGCACAAATGCAACAGGTGGTTCATCCTCCTGGGAAACTGTTTTGACAAACTAATGAGGAAGAAAAACTCAACTCAGAGCATATGACACATTAGCATGGGGTTATAGCTTGCACATGGGTGGCTCTGATAATGAGGAAAGAATGGTCTATGTCTACTCAATACATGTCCAGTGGAAGACATCACTGTGTAGGTTGGGGTGTAGCATGAGGTAGATGCTGAGCCAGCCAGTTATGTAATGTGCTGTTTCTTTCATTTTATCCTGTTTCCTGTTGTCCACTGAGGCAGGAGGAGTTACCTAGTCCCCCTCTCTATCATACCTATTAGCCCATTCCCATAAGTTTTGCTTTTGATTCCTATAACTTTGGACTCTGCTCTTCTAAAGAATCCCTGAAGCAGCTTCCATGCGGGTCTCACTTTACAGAGGAGGAAACCAAGGCAAAGAGAAGTTAAGTAACTTGCCTAAGTTCACAGAGTTGTCAAGTGGAAGGGTCAAGCTCAAACCAGTTCCTGAGAATACCCAGCCCATGTTTCTTCTATTAAACTCCAAAGGAGACTGAGCAGGAACACAGGCTAAAAGAAAACAGTCAATGTAATAAAGACAGAGGTTCATGTAGAGCTTCAATTACTTAAAAAACAAAAACAAAAACAAAAACAAAATACACCTCACTGGATGCTTTTTCTTCATAATTTTGTGGCAAGGAGCACAGAAAGACTCCTTCTAGCTGAGGATTCTTCTAGCAAGGACAGGTCTTCCATCCCTTCCAGGAAACAATTTCTGTGATGTGGTTGTTAGGGAATTAATACCAGCTCAGAGCCCAGAACTAAGCCCAGAGAACAACAGAGCCATGTGTTCTTCATGTACGCCACGGTTCTCAAGTCCTATCCCACTGCTAAGTGAGAGGCTAAGTGCTTGTTGAGGATGTCGTGGGGCAAGACATCAAGGGAATCTGTTAGGTACAACTTGGGATTCTCTTCAATTTGGGATGGTGCTCAGAGAGATCCAAGACCACAAAGAGCATTTTTGGGTCTCAGCCTGTGATTGTTTGGAATATGAGGCTGCTCCTGGTGTTCCGGACCAGGGCACATCTGGAGGGTTGCCTGCTTGCTCAGAGTGCTCGAGAGAGTTCTGCTGTTTTATCTTCACAGTGTGCTGCAGAAGCATTTCCCGAGCTTGCATATGGAGTGTGAGCTCCAAACCTTGTTCCTCTGGAACAGCAGAAATCACCGAGGTTTCTTATAAAAGCAGAACTTGCAGAATGGAGGGAGAACAACATTTTAAAAATGGGGTGAGCTGGCCATGGTGTGCATGCTTGTCATCCCAGGACTTGGGAGGCTGAGACAGGAAGATCATGGGTTTGTGGTCAGCCTCAGCAACTTGTGAGGCCCTCTGTAACTTAGTGAGACTCTGTTTCAAAAATAAAGAATAAAAAATTGGGCTGGGGGTGGAGCTCCGAGGTAGAATTCCCCTGGGTTCAATCCCTGGTGCTGAAAAATACATACATACATACATACATACATACATACACAAATAAATAATAAATAAAAAACAAAACAAGTTGTACATGTCCTTATGGGAAAACCTCTTTTAGAATGAGAGATACTTAGTATTAATAGTACCGAAGAGTTTTTTTATCAAGTCTCTCCTTACTTTGCACGAGGCCATGTTTTGGTAAGTCCCTCAGAGGGAAAGGGCAGAGGTAAGCTAGGGGGTAAAGTGAATGCCCGAGGTGGAAAAAAGCAGCACCTGCTTCAGTCTTCAGCGGTCTCCTTCCTGGGATCTGCCTTCACTAATTTCCTCTGGGATTTCAACAGGCACTGAGGCAGGGCAGAGGAAGGACCTGGGAATAGGAAGGATTAAAAGAGGCCATCTGTATAAAGAACAAAGCCAGGGAAGGTTAATAAGATATAAGGGCAACAATGACCAGGCAAGGACTCTGGAAATCAAAACAAAACTTCAGCTGTGGGCTACACTCTGAAGACAACCCACATAAACAAAGGTAGAGCAGACCTTTGGCCCCTGAGGTAAGGATTCAGACTAAGCATTGGGACTGGGCAGAAGACATTGGATCCCCAAGACTAATTCAGACCAATCACAAAAGAGCAGATGGGGAACCTCAATAAGGTATTAAAGCGCACCTCCCAAGGACTTCAACAATGACTCTCTTTTGGGGATCCCTCTCCCCTGTGTGTAGGGAACTATTTTTGTTCTTTATCTTTCCTTGATTTACAAATAAACTTTCATATTTCTTTGCCCTTCATTAGTCCTTGGACTTCATTTGTCTAAATCCGCTGGCTAAGAAGAACCCAAAATTAGGAGGCATCCAATATCATTT
>PVLC010009333.1:0-54527 GCA_004027655.1 Graphiurus murinus | reverse complement strand
ACATGATTTCCAGTAAGTAGATAAAGAGCACCTGCCACTCAACTTGTACTCTTTAAACTTTGAGCAGAATAGTTATTGTGAACAGGAAAAGAGTATCCCATTTTTTAAAAAATTTGTGGACATCTTCCTAATTTTAGATAATTATTGGGGAATATATAAAATTTGCTACTGTAGGAGTTCAGAAATCAGTTTCAAAAAAATGATTTCATTTTATGAAAGACTAATAAAAAGACTGGAATAATACCACTGCAGAGGATAGGAGCTTGCCTAACATGTCTAAGTTATTTTATCCCCTGGCATGTCACAGTGTGGTCACATTTCTTTGCTGCACTAAATAAAAGCCTGCTATACTAAAACAGATTATTCCTTAACCTTGCCCTTAATGTAAGTCTATTTAATTTATATGTAAGAAGCTGTTATTTAGTAAATGTGGAAAGTTTTTTATTCTGTATTATTTTACCCAGAAGAATAAACTCCTAGGTCAGGTGTTTTGACAAGTATGTAGGTAAACTTAAGAGTGAGAATAGGCTTTGAGCATCTCTTTAAGGCATTCTTTCTGTCATTAGCTGATGATTTTTTTTTTTTTTTTTTGTGGTACTGGGGATTGAACTCAGGGGCATTCTACCTCTGAGCTACACCCCCAGCCCTATTTTTTTATTCTTTATTTTGAAACCGAGTCTCACTAAGTTGCGGAGTGCCTCACTAGGTAGCTGAGGCTGGCCGCGAACCCGGATCCTCCGGTCTCAGCCTCCTGAAAGCTGGGATTACAAGCGTGCGCCACCACGCCCGGCTAGCTGATGATATTTTTAACAAATATTCTTTATACCTAATTAATTTAGAATGTCATCCTAGCCTGCTGGACTTCATCCCAGGCATCAAGAAAATTTGGTATTTTAGCTGTTACTAAAAATGTAAATATATTTGATGTCTTCCAGGTATAAATGATTGGTATCCAACTCAAATAAATGATTAGTAAATAATATGTTGACTCAAAAGAAAAAAATATAGATCAGTTTCAAAGATGGCTGTGTCTAAGTCTTCAAATGTGAGGTTAGGTCTTATGGGATATAGAATCAAAGAAAAGAAGTATTATTCTTCTTAACTCTGGGGGAAAAATTCAAACTGTCATAATTTGAATTATGCTATCATATAAAAACCAATCATTTTGTCCTAGGAATGCAGTACTCTTTCTTTTATGATTATGACTGAGTGTATATGTCAAAATCCAAAACACAATTTTTTTCTATACCTAAATCATTTTAAATAGCTCAAACAAATTAAAGCCACTCTATGTTCAACATAAAAAAAATCCCCATTCTTCTGAAAACAGTGTAACCTAGAACCTCCCTTAGTTACAACATTGAGAACCAAAATTTCTACAGCTAGAAAATCCATCTTCTCCACTTAGTCACTGGAACTCCTGGTTATCTGGCCCCCAGGCCAGCTGGGTTTCCATTAGCCTCATCACACTCCCTTGGTCCCAGGCCTTTTGCCTTAGAATATAAATTATACCTCAGCTCCCAGGTTCTCAGGGCTTTGAACTCAGACTGAATTATACTAGTGGCTTTTCTGGTTCACCACCTGCATATTGTATATCATGGGACTTCTTAACCTCCATAACTGTGAAAGAATTCCTATAATAAATATCTTCTGTGTATGTATATATTTATACATCTGATATATATATATATATATATATATATATATATATATATATATATATAATCTGTTTCTCTGGAGAAATCTAGCTAAATTCATAGGCTCATAACTAAGTTAAAAAGGTATTGTCTCAGATCCAGTTTATTTCCACATTTCCATTATGATTTATGTAGCTTTCCATTGGGCTGCAGTGCTCAGCCCAGCTTACCAGACATTCAATTTAACTGAAACCATAGTCATTGGTATGCATTATCCAGTATAGCAAGTCTCACATTCTCATTGAGCCCAGGCTACATCAAATAGTATTACCCTTTACGGTTGTATAATTGGCTAACTTTAAATGGCAACATATAACTACCAAGAACATTTCTGAACATCTTTTGGTTCCATTCTTACATCCTCTTGTGTTTCTTAAATCTTTTTTCCCCCACTTTCTTTAGCTTGGAAACAGAGCTTATTGCTCTTGTTATGTTTACAAACCAGCAGTCTTTGTGATTTTATGACTTGTTCAATTATAGGATTTACAGATTGCAGGAATCTTTGTAGCAAGATATAGTATGCTTACTTTTTGCTTTTTAACAGGTCATCTTAAACTGTAACTTTCTCTCTTTTATGATATTTCGCAAAATATATGCTTTGCAAACATATATACAGGTGTGTTTTACAGAAAAATCCTATATATAAATTATATATGACAACATATATATATGTATAAATAAATTATATATATATAACAACATATATACTTACAAACATGTGTGTGTGTGTGTGTGTGTGTATGTTTTACAGAAAGATCCAAGCCATCTGAAACATTTTGCCAAGTTCCCTGACCTGTGCATGATCTGATTTTACAGAATCAGTGTGCAGCCTCTTTACCATCTGCTGACCTTTCAAGTACAATAGCAGCTTTTTCTGGCACGCAGTGCACCACTCCTTGTCAGTTTAGCCACTATCATTACTAAATTTATTATCAATAATATGTAACTTCTAGTTACTAATAAATCATTAGTTTTTAAATTGCTATTTACATAAATTTAACTCAAGATAGCTTAAGCAAAATATAACTTTGCTGAACTTGGTAACTGAATGTCCAGAGGCTGAGTTTCTTGAGGCATCTGAGGATCAAGGTTCTTTCCACTGCATCAGTGTGTTCTAATTTTCTGATTGACGATTGACTTAATTTTTTTTTTAACTGAATGATAGGAAAGATCATCACCACTAGATCTCACCTTGCATTCCTTTTATGATCACAACCTAAGCAAAAGTAGAATGGTTTTCCCATCAATGTTCACAAAAGTCGTAGGGAAAATGCTGAGGTATGGCCATCCCTGGACCATTACTCTTTTCAGAGAAATGAGTGTAAAATTCTGATGACCAGTCTGCCACATTGACTGCAGATGAGGGTTAGGTATAGGCCAAATCAAACCAAAGACTTTGTGTAGGAGTATTATGAAATTAGAGAAGCCTTGATTCTTACATAAGGGATATTGCCAAAAGAAATTTAATAAAGAATATAAAAATGAAATATAAAGAAAAAGGAATGAATTTGGTATCTTATAAATATTGAAACTAGAACTTAATGTGTTTGTGATTCTATCACACGTGGAAGCACAAGTAAACTTCAGCTTGTGCCTATTGCTTTTTAAACTCATGGTGACTTTTATTAGTCCGGTCAATCTACCTGGGGCTTGTGGCTTAATTTCTAAATAAGTATTATGTTTTTTAATTTCCTATAAACAATATTTTATTCACTTAGGCTTAAGCTATTTTATCTCCAACATGCAAAAAAAACCCCAACTATCTATGAAAGTACAATTTTTGAAATGTTACTGTGAGAATGAAAAGTAACAACATGAGACTGAATTAACAGTAGACAGTTAATAATTACTACATGGTCGTAAGTCTGTACTTGAAAACTGAGTCAGCTGAAAAATGCCCATGTTGTTAGGTGAAGAGCCCACGTTAAAGAGACGAATAGGAAGGCTGACCTTTTGAAAAGGTAAGACAATGATCACCTATGGAATGTGAAAATTGCAAAGGTGGCCTGTGGATTAGCACACCCAGGATACAATATCAAGGGAAAAGGGATGTTGCAATGTAGCTAATCGAAGCTAACAGATGAATGCCTTCATCTTTCTTTTCTGTGTACAATGAATGTCTTTAAAAATCCATTTATTTTCCAATCATCTCACTTTTACTGGATATGAACTATGATTCACAGGTTCTTGGTTTTCAGACTGAAATATCTTAAAGAATAAGATATGTAAGACTAATATGCAAATAAAGCAGATATTAAATGGAATAAATGCCTATCTTAAGGCACTTCCCAGTTCTCAAACAGGATTTCTCCTGAGATGTGTACATGACTGAGCAGTAAATGAGAGTCAGTTAGCAAGCCCATGTCTTCTGTAAAAAATGCTCCTTTCCCCCTTGATTTCCCTCTCCATCAAGTATCCCTCCTGCAGCTTCCCTGGTACACCTTTCAACATTATCCTGCTTTCCATATAAAGCTACAAAAAGCTGAGTTTGAGAAACGAGTGGATAGAAAAAGGTGAATAATACAAACTGGTTTCAATAATTCAAAAATGTTAAAAAATATAGACTATTTGTTGATATTCTGAGTCCAATCTATATAATGATCAACAGTATCACTGCAGTGTTTATCACTTTCAAGAGCTTTCTCTGTTCCCCAAACAAAAGTGTGACTAGAGTCCTGTGCTCTAACCTATTACTGGCTTTCCACAAATGAATACACACTGGGTTGTAGGGAGATCTACTCAATACGTTGATCTTTTTAGCAAATATTAAGTCTCCTCCCTAAGCTTTTAAGAATTTAATTACAGTAAGGCTTACATATACCTATTTTAAGCCATAATATAATTACTTCTTTTAAAATTTTGTGTATCTTCCAAAAGGAGAAATAAAAAATATTCAAGTGCACAAAAGAGGTGTGAAATTTCTTTTTCTGGAGAAATTATATTTTTTTCATTTTTTATTGCTAGAACTCATTTCTCAAGAAACATGTTAATATCATACTTATTTTTTATTACAACTTAGACATATTTGTAATATGTAAAATGTAAGGTTTTAATAATGGTTTCCATCAAAATATGGCAATGAATTCTCTTGCCATACTATTTGATATCAAATATTAATTATGCTCTGTTCTTTAAATTCTCCATTTGTATTAGTATGGTGTCTGGCCATTAAAAAATTCTTTTTTTTTTTTTTTTGTTTTTTAGCTTCTGGCAAGAATTTCTTGTCATATGCTAGGAATTTTCAGAAATACTATGATAGGCCTAGAGGAAGGACACAGATTTTTGTTTGTTTTATTGGTACATTGTAATCATACATCTTTGTTAGGTATAAGGTGGTAGAAGCATACATGCACACATCTCTCTTTTAACCCTTCCCCAATTCCCATCCCATTCCCTCCCCTCTCCCTCCTTCTCAAGTTCAGTTTAGTGATTGACTTTGATATGTTTGTGAAAGTATATCATGTGCATTAGGATGTTTCCCTCCACTACCTCATCAACTTCAGTTGTCACCTTCTTTGCTCATCTAAGGTTTCTCCTTTTTTTGTGTGTGTGTGGTACTGGGGATTGAACTCAGGGGAATTCTACCTCCGAGCTATACCCCCAGCCCTATTTTTTATTCTTTACTTTGAAACCGCCGTGTCTCACTAAGTTGCGGAGTGGCCGCGAACCTGGATCCTCCGGTCTCAGCCTCCCGAATGCTGGGATTACAAGCGTGCGCCACCACGCCTGGCTCTTAGGTTTCTCCTTCTTAATCTAGAATTCTTCATCTGACCCACTTTCTCCCTGGCTTCCACATATTAGGGAGAGCATCCAAGTTTTTACTTTTTGTGACTGACTAATCTTACTTAACGTAATGTTTTCCAGGTCCATCCATTTCCCTGCAAATGACACGATTTTCTTCTTTATGGCTGAATAAAATTCCATTGTGTATATATCTCATAGTTTTGTAATCCATTCATCTGTTGATGGACATCTTGGCTGGTTCCACAGTTTGGCAATTGTGAATTGTGCAGCTATAAACCTAGATACACATGCATTGGTCTGATAGTTTGGTTTCCATTCTTTTGGGTAGATACCCAGAAGAGGACACGGGGTTTGAAGCTACAAAACCTGGAGTCAGGTCCCCTTAGCTCTCACTTGATGTGTGTGTTCATAAGAAGGATGATCAAACACTCTGGACCTCATTTTTTTCTCATCTGTAAAATGTTTTACCATTCATCTTGAGAACTAATTGTCGTAATACATGTTAAGAACCTATAACATTATTAATTCTGAATAAATATAAGATTATTTTAAAAGGAATTTGACTTTCAGCTGTAAAAAACATAGAACTCATACACTTAAGAAGACATTAAACTTTTGAATGTGCACATTTTCAGTATTTTCCTTTATGTCTATACAAAGAAAGGGACTTACATTAACCAGCATTATCCAGAGAAACAAAATTATATACCTGTAATTAGTACAAACATATGCATGCACATACATACACACACCCATATATATGTATAAAGAGGTTTAGAGACAGAGAAAAAGAGAATTACTTACTGCAAGGACTCAGCTTCCATGATTATAAGATCTGAGAAGTTCTGAGATCTGCAGCCAGCAGGAGACCCAGAAGAGTTGATGTGTAGTTGCAGGTTCAGGTTCAGTCTGAATATCTGTGTACTGCAAAAGCCACATGTCAGTTCCAGTCTGAATACTGGCCGGCTCAAGACCCCAAAAGACCTAATGTTTATATTTAGAGTCTGAAACCTGGAAAAAAGAGCAACTGATGTCCCAGCCTGCAATGGTGAGGCAGGTATAATCTAGCTGTATTCAGAAGAGGGGGAGCATTTTGTTTCATCCAGCCCCTCAACTGACTGGATGAGGGTCACCCACATTAGGGAGGGCAGACTGCTTGTCTTATCCTAATATTAATGCCTCGTATTAACATCCTCATAGACACACCCTGAATAATGTTTGACCAACTTTTTGGGTACCCCATAGCCTGGTCATAATTGATGCATAAAACTAATGTATCACAAGACTAAAAATGGTATGCTTACTTTTTGACAATGAACATTTTGTTGTGGTTTTCCTTCTTATCATTTTTAACCACAAAACAACCTCTGAAGCATTGGATATTTCCTTGGAAATTAATTTCTATGTTAGGGCTAATGGCCCAGAGCAGTGAACTTTCTGAGACAGTCATTAATCTGCCTTGATGATTACAGTTTAATTACTAACCAAAGTCTCCTCCTTGGTGGGCAAGTTTAGCACCTCAGCTCAAACTCTTCCAGATTAAAATATGTATGATTTTTTTCTGGACATATAAAGAGAGGAGAATGAAAAAAGGATGTAGTTAAGATAATCACAGGCAAAAATAGTGATATTAATATTTTAAAATCAGTATGACATTGATAATATTCATGTTTAATAGTTTTGATAAATTTTTACCATTCTTAAAAAGCTTATTTTCTAATGATTATAAAGGTAATAGATTTAAAATATTTGCAAGTAGGTAATATAAAATGAGAAAAATCACTTCACATTACATCCCCCAAAGTAAACAACTGATGAAATCTAGGTATTGCCTTCATGTTGTCTCAGTAATGTTTCTCTAATTATATATATGTATATAATCTCTAACTTAAAAAGTCAGAATTAGAGCAAAAAGTTGTTCCTAAATTATTTCACATTTATTTTATACAGTATTGTTTCAATAGTGTAATTCAGAGAAACTTAAGTGATTTATAAGTTGGTGTACTTCAATCAGAAATTTAAGCGATATATAAGTTCATATCTATATATTTATTTTATATGTATATTGCACTTTTATTCTTGCATTGTAATTATACATCCCAGTGAGATTCAGCATGAAACATAAATACACACAGGCATCACTTGCTGTATTTCCCTCCGTATTCCACCCCCTCCCCACCCCCCCGTACATTTTAGTGAGATTGATAGTGATACCTTCATGTATGAAAACAATCTTATTGAAATGTTCTCTTTCTTGAGTTGCACATATACATAGAGATACATATATAAAGTATATATATTTATATTTGTATACTTTATATTTATTTTTATATATAAATATATACTTATATTTATAAGTATTTATACTTGTATACTTTATATACAAATATAAAGTATATATATATACTTTATATTGTGATTTTATTCAAAATTTAGTTTTACAAAGTTCTGGAGTTAAAATTAATTTACAAACTCTACCAAAATAAATACATTTATAAAGGGGCCATGCGACTTTAGTAACATTAACTTCCTCTCACTTAAAGAGCAAAACATGCTTCTCTGCCCAAACCTCAATAAGCCAAATGAAGCCAAAGTCACTAAAGTAATGAACAATAGCAAATTACTGCTAATGTAAACTGTTGGCTTAACTTTGATGGCTTGTTAAATAGCAATGGCCAACTAATAGAGAAATGGATAAAGAAGTACAGTTTTTCCATAATGAAATCCCAGAATATTTCACATTTGGAACCAAGGAGCAAAACATGAAGAAATCACTCATTCTTTAGCTTGTTGTTTTACTTCTATTATTTGAGAATTCTTAACTGAACACTATTATTTTATTTTTATAGAAACTTTATTGTTATCTTTAGAAAACAGTGAATTTTCAATATATTTGCAGATTATATTTATATATACTATAAAATAAAGTGGTATAAAATGAAAATCGTTTTAATTAATAGCTATTGTCCCCAAAGCTTTATTATCTTCTCCATTTTTGAAATGTTATTTTTATTTATTTATTTTTTAATTTTTTATTCTTTTTGTGGTACTGGGGATTGAACCCAGGGGCATTCTACCTCCGAGCTATACCCCCAGCCCTATTTTTTTTTTTTTAGTCTTTATTTTGAAACAGGGTCTCACTAAGTTGTGGAGTACCTCACTAGGTAACTGAGGCTGGCCACGAACCCGTGAAATGTTATTTTTTAAAAAATACATTATTTATAGAGGTATGATTAAAAACTCTCTTCACCTTAATTCTTTACATGTATTTTTGAATCAATAATGTGTTATATTAATCTAAAATATATTCTTATTTTTTTCAGTAAACTGAGTATCATCATTACTATTACAATAAATGAATTGTTCTATGTTTTATTTGCATTAGGGATTTGAGTAATTATATTAACATAATGAAATAAACCTTATTCCTCATCATTTATCAAATTTAGATTATAGATATTAATTTCTACCATGAAGGATCACTTTCTCCCCAGCCATCCACTGTTTATCCTATATTTCTTAATTGAAACACTGAAATTCTATTATATTTAATTTCTCACTTGTGATAATATTTCCCTTATTATTTAGAACTAATTTTTTGAAAGGGGATTTTTGTTCACTGCCAACACTGAAAAAGTAATTTCTTCATTTTTTATACTTTATTTTGTCTCATTTTTAGATCAGCTAAATTTTGCTGTCAAATAGTGACTTTCTGAGTATTTTAACCTGGCTCCTTTTGTATGTAAGAATATCAGTTATTGCATTCATACATTCTTCTCGGCCTTATTGGTATTAAGTGGAGGTCTCACAGTTTTGCTTGTCATTTGATTATCCCCTAATAAGTATATATGTATTTATTCAATATTTAATTCTATGAAAAGTTCCTGTGAAAAAAATCAGTCCAGACCAATTTTGCCATCTTACAGAAAACTAGGTGAATATATATATAGATAAAATATATATATATATAGAAAAATAAATATATATATAGAAAAATAAATATATATATAGAAAAAAAAGCACATATATATGTACTTTTTTTTCTTTCTATATTTTCATGAGTATTTTAGTGAGTATTTTAGTTTTTTAATTGCTTTGATCTCTTTGAATTTTGATAATCCTATATTGAAGTTTTCAAGTGCACATGATCCAAAGAATAATTTTCTTCTAAATTGCAAGAATGTTTTTGCCTATTCTTCTCTAAACAGGTTTTTATTCTATATCATTCTATTTTTTTTTTGTATTTTACTTCAGGCACTGAAATACTGTTTAGTTCATTTTTTGTCATATACTCTTCTTACTCACTGCTTTCCAAAATAGTTTCATTCTCTCCTCTTTTTTTTTTTACTGTCCATGTCTCTTTTTTTAATGCCTGTCTCCTATGCAACTGATTTGGTCTTCTACCATATAATTTATGGTCTATTTCTAATGCATTAATATGCTTTGATATAATTTATTATGAATTAGATGGATTTTTAATGTTCTAGCATCATATACTGATTTATTATCATCTTAGCATTCTTGCTATTTTTAAATTTAGCTCCATACATTTTTGTCTTTATATAAATACCCTGAAAAGTTTAAAGTTTTTGTTGAAGTTCTTTTTCTATTTCATTGAATAATTTTTTCCAGAACTAATTCTCCATTTTTATCTTTTTCATCAAGTCCATCTTCTTTTCCTTCCATTATTATTTGCTTTAGTATATTTACATTTCCTCCTTGCCATATCTTTCTAGATCTTGTGTTAAGTAGACAGCTTCCTCTAAACCTTATTACATTTGGCCACTTACCTTGTAGTGTATTTTTAGATGAGTCCTATGAGGTTTTCCCTTCAGAACATCAGATTAAAAATCAAGGGTGATAGGTTCTATTTTGTATTCTATGTTCTGATTTCCTAATCGTCTCCTAATGGAAGTTTTGGAGCTGTTAAAGGTTTTATAACCAGTGGATTTCATTTCCACCATGACATTTCTGACTTCTTAAATTTCATACTGCCTTGTTGGAATCATGTAAGATACTGAAGATATTGGAAGAACTTGGACTTATGTGGTTCCCCTGGTTTAATGTGATTCTAACACATGAACCCATCTGGTATCCATTTCTGTTTCATTACATACCATACCAGTGATACAGAATAAAAAGTATGAATGCCAGGTGGTTCTGAATCAAGTAGATCTCTATATCTCTATGGCTTGTATTGACTTATCATTTAATTTTTTATTCTAAAAAATACTTGTTTAACTTCTTTTTATTCTTATTCTTATTTTTTGTTTTTTTTTTTGTGTGTGTGTGTATGTGTGTGTGTGTGTGTGTGTGTGTGTGTGTGTGTGTGTGTTACTGGAGATGGAACCCAGGGGGATTCTACCTCTGAGCTACACCCCCAGTCATATGTTTTATTCTTTATTTTGAAACAGGGTCTCACTAAGTTGCAGAGGGCCTCACTAAGCAGCTGAGGCTGGCTGTGAACCCAGATCCTCCAGTCTCAGCCTCCCAAATGCTGGGATTACAAGCGTGTGCCACCACAGCCGGCTTCTTAATCTTTTTTTGTACTGAGGTTTGAACCCAGGGAAGTTCTTCCTCTGAGCTACACACTCAGCTCAATTTTTTATTTTGAAACAGGGTCTCTCTAAGTTGCTGAGGCTGGCCTCAAACCTGCAATTCTCCTTTCTCACCCTCCCAAGTACTGGGATGACAGGAGTGTACCACTATGTCCACCTTACTTAATTCTTAATTTTGAGGAATAATTAGTATTATTGTCATCACTTTCCTTTGTCAGGAGACTAAATGACAGTTCTCTAAATGATGACAGTTACAAGCAAATCACTGGAGCAAAAATAATATTATACTCCTTTTCCTTCTCTTTGATTCCCCTTCCTTCCTAGTTGGTACACCATGTCATCACCTCCTCTCACAATATCTACCTAGGATAGTTCCTAAATTAGTAAACTTCCTTTCAATTTATATCTGTTTCTTCCTTTGCTACTAAGCCAAAACATTTTAAGGTTTGTGATATGAAATATGCCCCTTTCACAAGGTTGAATGCTGCTCCTTTATCTTGCTACTTTTATTCCTTTAGACAGATGGTGAATTGTGTAAATTTTTATTTACTTCTCACTTTTTCAACTACAGACATTCACTTAAGCTTTTGCCTGCTATTATAGAAGTGTAGAATTTGTATTGATTAGGATACTTTTTGGGGGGTTCAGGAAACTCAAGGACTACAAATGGCACCTGAAACTACAGCTTCAAGCCCTTTATTAATCAATTAAATTTTTCAGTTTCTTAGTCATTGCCCTTATTCTTAGACATGATCACTTTTCATCCAGAGTGACTGGTGACTGAAGGCAATTGTTAGGGTGTAGCTCATCATTTCAAATATCAAACCAACACCAGTTCTATTGGTGCCAAGGCAGTTGTAAATGAATTGTTTGTTTAAGGGATAGTTTATAAGCTCTTAGTGTAGATGAGAAACTATTTAACCTGTTGTTAATATCTCCAGGTTTGGGGTCTTCCATAAAGGTAGGTGGTATAAACACACACACACATTCTCTCCTCTCTCACATAAACCTCAGCTTTGAGGGCACTGACCCATGACTTTCAAAGAAGTTACTGTTGGTCAATTTCTAGAACAGAAAAATCATCATCTTCACGTTCTCCATCTCAAAAACATCACTTCAAATATCACACTATGGGATGAATATAAAGTAAAATATCTGCTATTTCCTTACAGTCTAGAATTGCAGGAAACAGTTACTCCTGGGACTTTGTTTCCCAATCTCAGTATCTCTTGTACCTTGCAGTAATATTTTTTTAAACCTGGAATACCTCTACCTGAAGAAAATGTTACCATGTCTAGATGTCTCTGTGGAAAGGGATAGATGTAACTTTAACAGAAGTTCAGAGTACATTAAAACATAAACCACAGCAACACATATTTAAAGCATATTTCACACTTCAGATAGCCACTTCTAGTAAGCAGGTTTGTGGCCAGCTTCAGCAAATCTTCTTGTCTGCTTTTGGTGACATTTGAAACATTAACCTTCAAACTGCTGATTTCTTATTCTACACTCTCCTTTCCTAGCTAGGATTCATTTTAATCAGATGGTAATTAAAGTAGGCACTGCATAATAAACTCACATTTCTGTAGGTAATTAAAGCTTCCAGATTCATGCATTTTTTTCCCCTCACAGCTCTGTGAGAAGCAGTGGCAGATAATTTGTATTTTTCCTTGCAGCACAACTCTTGTTGTAATAATGGTTTAAATTCTAATAAATCTTTTGCAAATAACTTGCCATGGGTTTGGATGGATATAAGAGCAGAAATTATAAACTGCTCATTTATTCTTCTTAAAAATGTATAATTCCCAATTGTATGCTATTGATTCTAAAAACTATAATTTGTCATTGTTTTATTATGAAATAGCGGGGAGTTATGTTTCAGAAGTCAGGTTACTGGCTAAACCCTGGAGCAAAGAAAACCAGCATTTTTTATTATTTCCACTCTGATTTCCTTTTCTTCCCTAGTATTAAGCATGGTACAAGGATTTTTCCAAAAAGAAAAATATCTCTTCACTTGAAGAGGGAAAAAAATAACCTTAGGAAATTAGTTATGTGTATCTCTTTCTCATTGCTCAATTAGTATTTTACCATATTATAAAAACAGATGACCTGATTTCCCACAGAGAAGTAAACACATTTTTTTATAGAAAGTGTTTTCATTATGAAAACTTTTAAGAGAGACTGTTGAGTTAATTAGGGGCACACCTAACATAACATGCTCATGCCAATAAATGGAGCTTCTGTACATGCAAATTATTATTATAATAATAATAATTATTATTATTGCTATTATTAATTTGCATTACTGGGGATTGAACCCAGGAGCATTATAGCTCAGAGCTATACCCCTAGCCCTTTTTTTATTTATTTTTTTATTGTGAAATAGGGTCTCGCCAGATTGCTCAGAGTCTCACTAAGTTGTTGAAGCTAGCCTCAAACCTGGGATGCTCCTGTCTCAGCCTCCCAAGTCCTGGGATTACAGGCATGTGCCATTGCACCAGCTGTACAGGCAATTGTAAAAAGTATAGGTTCCTTTCAAATGAGTTGCCATGCTTTGCACAGCTGCTGGTGCGTCATTCTTCTTCCAACGTGGAGCTGCCTGAATGTCACTGGCAGCCTCAAGCTCTGAGCATCAGATCACTTGCCAACAGCCTGACCAGCAATCAGCAGCTCACCCAAATCTCACTCTTTGGGAAGGGGTTGCCTCTTAGCCATAGCTAGAGTCTCTGGTGAGCGGCTTGCTATGCATCTGGTGGTTATGAAATCTCATTTCATTACACTACTAATTTACAGGGAATGAAATTATAAACAAGGTGATTACTGAGCGTAATTTATGGTCCATGTAATTATATAGCTGTCAAAGTAGTGCTGGCAGCAGAATTGTGGAGAAGAGGGCTGCACTTTTGCTTGGTCGACTGAGTTTGCTAATTGTCCACAGCTGAAAATATTTTTTATATACTGCAAGATCAGCAACCTTCAGTTTGGACAGCCTAGCCTGAGCTGGTTATAATTACCTACCTAACTGGAAATGTTGCCTATTGGCTTTGAACACCTTCAAGTGATGGACAATTATTCCCTCAAACTTCTGGTAAATGGAGAAGAACATTTTTTTCCCTTCTGGACAGGGGAGGAAGTATCTTAATGAAATACTAGCAAATCACAAAATACAGAGGCACAAATATTTATCTCCATCTAAATATCTACCTAGTTTACACCCTCATGTGTGTGGGAGATTTTAAAATTATTCCCCACAACCTTAGTCGTTATCTGCTTGGGAAGCATTCAAACAGAAAGCCCAAATGGGGAGTACAAGAGGTATTTTAGAGAAGTAAAGGCACCATATAAAAAGCCATGAAGAAAAGGGAAAGGATCATACTCAGGGGGAAAGCGCCTGTAATGGGCCATTCCTGGGATGGGAAGAGCCCTGGGGCAATGGGGCTATGTTCCAGAGAGGGGTCTTGAGTGATCAGTTTCCAAGATAGGAAAAGAGCATGGAACCTTCTTTGTGTTGGGTTTTATATTCCCTCTGGACACTTTATTTACGCTTCTTACATTTTGGGGTGATTGCCCTTTCCATGTCACACCTTAGGGACCTCGACATTTTTCTCTGCCCCCTTCTCACAAGGAGGGGGTCAAGGTGAGCAAGGCTCTGCAGGCTTATTCCAGACAGTCCCATCTGCAAAGGTCTAGCTAGCTATCTAACATTCAGAGATACATAATAAATAATGACAGAAGCATAGCTTAGTATTGCTATAATGAAAACAAACCATTTTTTTTACCTTTATCCTTTCTCAATAAGACCTTTGAGGTTGACTTTTTTACATACATTCTTACTCTTAGAGCTTGTGCAGGAGACCGTGTCTGTGAATAATCACAAGCAAGAGAAACACATCCAGCTCCTCACTACTCTGACCTGTTGCCAAAGCAAACATGAAAAGCCCAAAGTACACAGTGGACCATTAAACCAAAGGTTTTATCTATATAGCTATAATCTGAATTTTTCTCTATTTTCACTTTGTAGGTACTACGTGGTAAATATAGGCTATAGATATAATATGACTAGCTTGTGCTGCAGAAACTGTAATGCAGAAATAGAAGTATATAAACTACATTGCCTGTGTATATCAACTGGATCCCCTTTATAACTTCCATTATCTTTAGCTTATTCTGATGTTATATGTGTATTTGATAAAAAAGCAGATAGAGCCATTATCCATTTGTACCTTTTCTTGCTGCTATTTCTAGAATCTGGTCTATCCAGACTTCTGCATGATCATTCCTCCTCAACAATAACAAAATATTGTAATTTTTTGTTATTGGCCTTCCCCTTAGACACTGGAACATCTCATTCCTGAGATTTGACTTATATAACTATCAACCTTAATGGTAGGAAATAATTTTTTTAAGTTAAACTAAAAGTATAATAAATGGTAATAGAGTTAAACAGAAGTTTATTTTACAAGTAATAGTTGAGTTTCTATTATGTGTCAAATATCTTGCACAATTGGTGTGTGTGTGTGTGTGTGTGTGTGTGTGTGTGTGTGTGTATCCCTGCCTTATTGAAACAGGGCCTCACTAAGTTAATGAGACTGGTCTCAAATATGCAACTATAATGTAGACACTTGATAGCTGAACAGTTAATCATCAGGAAATAATATTGTTGGAAGGGAACCATAAGAAGAACTGGATATATGGAAATTTGTCTTTGACTTGAAATTAATAGGACCAGGTGTAGTATTGGTAACCAGTATATGTTTCTTAGGAAGCAATTTATCAATTTTATGAAGGTCCTATGGTCCTTTGAATTCAACTTAGGAAAGTAAGTAAAGCTTTATTATCATATGTAGCACCTTGTCATTACTAGTAAAGATTAAAAACAACCTAATTGCTATTTCAAAGAAGACTGTTTCAGTAAACTATGATACAAAATTAGCTTGAAGTAAAATGAGCAAATTAAAGCATGGTATCCATGTTACAATTGTATATGAAAACTGAAAACTACTGGGAAGGAGAAAAATAAGAAGTGGACCAATTAGGTTGTAAAATCGTGCATCAGTTTGCTTTACAAATACCACTGTTAAAGCTTATTATGTAATGCGTTATTCAAGGATATTTTACAGTAAAGCAAAAGTTGCTTTCCCCTTCTATTCTTCATTTTTAAAGACCCTGATTGGCTAGCCATGGGACCCCAATTTCCAGGGAAGCTCCATACCTCTACTGTAATTGGCAAGCTTTGTCATGGCCAGGATATTCTGCAAGCTCATTTGCTTGACAAAAATTCACTGCCATCTCAGATGCATTCAGGCAAAGATTTAGAAAATGCCTTGCATGTGGAGTCAGGTTGCTAGGATTTTTCCCTGAAGAGGATAGAGTCAAAACAAGCATCTCCTGTAAGTTAATAAAAACTCACAGTGGGGAGCCCTATCTAAAGACTCCCTCTTGTCTCTGTGATCTAGGGTTACTGGAAATTCAACCACTGTCTCACAGGTTCTGATGCAAACTGATTTTCAGGCACTGAGAGTTTTTGGGCTAGTAGAAAGCCAAGGAAAATAGAAAGCAAATGGAAGTTAACTTTCACGAGAAAATATCAAATCATGAGGGCAAATAATTTACTTTGTTATTAACTGCCAGGAAAATCTATGCGGTATTTTATTCAGGGGCAAAGCCTCATATTTAGAGATAAATTTAGTATCAACTCCCCAGCCACCAGTGTTCCACCATACAAGGCTTCATGTAGCGAGAGCTAGTTTTCTTGGGAGGCTGAAACAGGAGAATCACAGGTTTACGATCAGCCTCAGAAGCTTAGACTCTTAGAAACTATCAAGACCCTGGTTTAAAGTAAAAAACAAAATGGGGCTGAGAGTGTAGCTCAGAGGTAGAATGTCCCTGAGTTTAATTGTTAGTACTATAAAAAATGAAAAGCTGGTTTTTATATAGGATACATCTTTAATTGATTTTATATTATTTAATTCAATACACACTATTATTGGTTACTTATTTGAATACAAATCTCTGAATGTTTTCTTAGTTCTACATTTTGCTCCATATTGATGAACTTCACTGGACATGGAAAAGTCAGTTTCTGTCACCTCAGAAAGAGCTTTCTTTCTTTCTTTCTTTCTTTCTTTCTTTCTTTCCTTCTTTCTTTCTTTCTTCCTTGTCTTCTTTGCCTCTCTATAATTATCCTGAAGTATTCCTCCATCCTTGACAAGTAACTTCTGCAGCATTCTCTTTTTATCACCACAGCTCCAAATACAAGGGTCAGATTGTCCTGGGGGAAATTAACTTTTCTTATCATTTTTTTCCTCCACTACACAAAGAAACAGAAAACAAATTATAATCAAATTAGCTCACATTTTTGCCTTTGGTAGAAAATGATAGAAAGCAAAAGTTGTTGAGGTCCTATCTCCAGACTTTCCCTATTACAAATAATATCCTTCTTAGTTCTCAGTTCTCTTGATACGCTATACACAAATGTATATCCACATGAAGCAATTAGATACTTACCCCTTCGCATTGCACACACACACATACACATACTCACACTTGCACTCTAGGCTTGGGCTCAACTTTGGCTTTAGGAGAAGCAGACACTCTTGCCTTCTCTTTGCTCCAAAATATGTTTATGCCACTCTTATCACTGTTCTACTTAGATCTCTGTAGCTTTTGCAGATGGTGGTAGTATTTAAAATTCATTCCAATAGTTTAGGAAGAAAAGAACAATTTGAATTTCATCTCTTATTTCATCACTCCTAACATGGTTGCTATAAACATTTTGATTGCCTTCTTTCCCATTTCTGGGAGTGAAGGGGATTGGAGAAATCCTTTTAACAAGGGGTGTTGATTTACATATGCAAAACAAACATTTTAATAAGAAGTGGTTACCACCCTACACTCCCCCTCAAAAAATTATGCTACAGTTACTAACAGTATTTAAACCTAGACATGCTTTTCATAGTAATCTAACTGGATTCATTCAATCCAGTTACCAAGTAAACTGTGAAATACTTGATTTGGGAAAAACAGGTCTACGAAAGGGAGAAAATCACTCACTAGGAACCTTGCTCAATGGGATGTTGGCTCTGCACAGGTCTTTCTGATATGCATTGATATTTAAAATCACACTTTCACTTCAGGCTAGTTGGCAGTGTTAGAAGTCACAGGAAGGAAGAAAAACATTTATTACCCTATTTCAAAGAGATGCATGAGTATTCAAATTTGTATTTTTTCCTATATTTTCTTTTTTTATATAAATTGTCTTTCCCCTGTGTTTATCTCATTAGCACAATGTTGAATTATTTCCATCTGGCAAGCTAAAGAAATTGCCTAGGATTATGAAGACTAAGCCAAAAACTAACATGATAAGTTATTTATTAGTTCTGGCCCTCTGGTTCCTCTACCCTAATGGGGATTGTAGAGATAGTTTTTCATTGTTTATTTGTAATCCTTTTATTTAAAGGAAAAGCAAATGCTGATATTTCTGCATAGAAAAGAAACACTAAAATTCATAAGTAAGTTAGGAATATTCATATCCAGGCCCTGCCCCTGGAATATAGAATGTTGATCAGATATATTCTTTGATAGAAAGGATTTCATTACTGATAGGTCACATACTCAATGGGTTCCTTAACTCATGCAGGATGGAAATCAAATAATGCTATCAAAGAGAAAGTGAATAAGGATTATTATTTCATTGATCCATATACCAACGTGGCTACTTCATAGGCAGAGTAGCAAGGAAATCTAGGAGTAAGTAGGGTATATAGATTGGATGGGGGGCTAGACATTTACATATTCATAAGCTAACTTGCAGTTTCTCATTGCATTTATTGCATTTACACCAATTAGCACATGTTCAAAATGTGCCTAAAATTGTGTTAGAACTTCTTTCTGGTCATGCCTTTTAAAAAGTAAATGCATTTACTTATTTTTATTTTTGGATGGTACTAGGGATTGACCCTATGGTTGTTCTACGTCCAAGCTCAAGCCCCAGTGCCCCTTTTTAAAAATTTGAAAGAGCATCTCGCTAAGTTGCTGAGGTTCTTCCCAAGTTACCGAGGCTGGCCTCTTATTTGCGATTCTCCTGTCTCAGCCTCCCAAGTATTGGGATTAAAGGTGTGTAACACCACTCCTGGCTAACATGTAAGCCAGGAGTCTTGGTTACTTTCCGGTAAGCAGTTGTGGTGATATACCTCTGTACCTATTTGATAGTTTCTTATTGTTTGTCTTAAACAATGGATATAGTTAGAGAGGTCTTCCTGACAATTATCATAAGCAGAGAGCTTTCAGGCCTTTTCTTTCAATAATCAACAACTTAAACTTTAGCCCTAGACTCTATAATATTGGCCCCTATTAATTAAAAAGGATTGGTGAAACTGACCTTCTGAGTGTTCAACCACTGAGACTTGGAGAACAATCAGGAAATAAAAGAGCCAATATTTTCCCTCTAGCTCTTCAAGGTCAAACAGGACCCAGAGAAATACCTAAATAAGGCCCCTGCAACTCTGGTGAGTCATCTAACTTCCCCAAACAGGCAGATCATAAATGTTCCAGAGACTGGAAGCCACTAGCACATATTCTGCAAAACAAAAGTTCATTGGATAGAAAGAAATGTCCCCTATGCTTCAAGGGAAGCCAAAATGGTCAGCAAGACCATGACCCATCCTGTAAGGTATCACAACTTGTAGAGGAAAAGCCTCATTTATCCCCTAGGAGTAACCCTGAAGGGCCTTGACTGACCTTAACAGCAAAAAATTTATTTTTTGGGCTAACTGCCTGGTCTTGGACACCCAGCAGGAAAGTAAAACCAAAAATAAGTGTGATGTTCTGGGGTAAAAAAAAGGATCATACTCATGGAGCTATTTAAAAGACCACCCACATAATTTATCTATCTTCTGACTTTGGCTTCCCTTTATATTCTACAATATAATTGATAATGATACTCCTGCTTTTAGGCTCATAGAAAAATATAATACGGCACTGATGCCCCAAACTTCTGAGTCTTTTTAAAATGCTGTAAATCTAAACCGGTCCCTCTTGAGGTTTTGCAAGTCCAGGACCACTGGACACCATAAAAGGGAACATTTCTATTCTTCTAAGGCACCTTAAGGTCTATGATTCCTGTTCAAAGTACAAAAAAACAAAAACTTGTTTAGATTCTTCTATGTACTATAAACCAGTAATCATGCTTTTTTCTACTCTTGTAATTTTTTTCCTTTATTGATTTTGGGAATTTCTTTGTTAAACCAAGAACTTTAATGATACTTAAAGAATTAATGGAGCCCAGTGTGGTAGTGTATGCTTGCAACCCCAGCATTTGGGAGGCTGAGACCAGAGGATTTGGATTCATGACCAGCCTCAGCTACCTAGTGAGGCACTCCGCAACTTAGTGAGACCCTGTTTCAAAATAAATAATAAAAAATAGGGCTGGGGTATAGCTCAGAGGTAGAATGCCCCTGAGTTCAATCCCCAGTACTGTAGGAAAAAAAATTAATGGAGTCTCCCATAAAGTAGGAAAAAGGATATGATCATCTTAAACCTACAGAATAAATGGCTCTGCCAAATATATAAAAAGATAGATATCAGGTGCATATAATCTTTATAGTAAGAAATTACTAGTATGGTCATAGTAGTCTTTATGTTAAATTGTATGCTGTGTTTTAGGCTTTGTGCCATATAACCAAATAAGTTAGCTACCTGGATTCCAGTTTATAATGCTAATCATTTGGTTCAGGGTAAAGATACTATCTGGGTTATTATACAATGAGCTAACATATCAGTTTTTTGTGTAGATGCCCACTGCAATTGCAATGCCACAAAAAAGTAAATAAATGGCTTTGTTGACCAAATATTCAGCAGCTCTGATGGCAGGCTTGGCACAATGGGCACTACAAATATTTCAGGCACATAAGAAAAAGTCTACCTATAGATCCTCATGCTCCTGGGGCTGTGTCCTGAAGTAATATTAGCTTCTGACCTCAGTATAAAGAATACAGCTCAATAACTGAGGCCATTTCCTCTCTGTCTCCTTTAGGTCAGTTAAGATGAGACTTCCGGTCCCTGGGTAGGCAGGGCCTTCACCCCTTGTCAGCATTGAAGAAGTTACAGAAGATGGATTTTTGCCTTTCATTGAACCCTTAAGATTAAGTGATCAGAGTCTCGGATGTGAAATCAGGTAGGATAGCAGAAATAAAATATTAGAAAGAAGACAAAATTGGAAGGAAAGGAAAATACATTTTTAAGATCTAGAAACTTGTTAATCATCAACTCCACCCTACAGGGTCTGTTTTATCTTAGGCAGAATCTTAATCACAATGTCCCCTCTCCTCAACTGACATTCCTGAGATGCTTAGTAAACAAAGAATCCATAAAGAAGATCAAGTTCATGTGCCACCCAGCCACCACTCACTGATGCTGGGAACCTAAGGATTCGGAGAAAGTCCAGACCTCCACCACTGCTGTGTGCCCACCCATCCCTTCACTGGGTATCCTATAAAAGAAGAATTGCGAGACACCAAAGTCGCTCTCTTCCTCTTGAGATGACTTATATTCTCCCTGGAGTGTGCATCCCCTACTTTTCCTAAATAAACCTCTTTGTTCCTAAGGAAAAACAAAACAAAACAAAACAAAAAAACAAAACAAAAAAACCCTAATCCATAGGAAGGCAAATATGTTATTTTTTGGTTGAAATATAATTGATTATTTCACTATAGGCATTCACCAGCTTTGCCCCTACCCATATGTTCATTCCGGTGCATGTATGCAATTGTGTTTGGATTTCTCCTTTGAATGAATTATAATATCTTACTGGTTCTCTTACAAATAAGTAAAATCTTGGGCACATGTTCAATCTAAATTAGTATGAGGATTCTAACTGTATATTTTAGGCAATTTAATGAAGCACCGTGGTTTCAGATGACCCTTGTCTTGTACAAAGGAGATTTGACATGAGTAGAGGACTAAGTTTAGAGAGCATTCGAGCTACAAGGGGAAAGGACACAGGATCTGTTCCTGAAGTAATAAGTAGCTGCCAGGCAGAACTTGGTAAATATCTAATTAATGAAGCCAGTGTTCAAGATTCTAGTTGAATAATTGGTTCAGCAGATATTGAACTAAGGGTCCACACTGCCTGGGTAGAGTGTCAGTATGAATGGTATGAAATACACTGGAGGATTAAAATATACAAAGGAAGAATTTACACCTGACCAACAGAAAATATTTGTTTAGACATTATTACTATAATTTCCTACTGAATATTTGTGGAGAATAAAAACTTTTTAAAAATTACATTGGCAAGTTCCTGTATTTATGTGTATAACAGGGTATGCAATCCTAATTATATGGTACCAATTTCATTACTTCCAATGCATCCTCCACTTGTCAAAAATCCTAAATTAGGTAACTCCTCCATGGATTAGTATAAATACTCGAGTAAGTTGTGCCTTTTCTAAATATATATTATTGTGTCCTGTTTGAATCAAATCTGATATGCAATGCTTCTTATAAAAAATCTATCTCAGTAAGACATTTCTCTCTGCAAATAGGTCCCATATCAGATTAGGGAACATCATTTTTTAGAAGCAAGTAAAATGACTGGATACCACAAAATTATATGATTCCTTTAATATTCCTTTGTTTTTAGCTGCCAACTCTATAGATAGAATTTGACGTGGCCAATTATATTTCATTATGTATTTTCACAATGTCAATTCATATTCCATTTTACCTTGTCCCATCCCATCCTCTGGCTAATGGGTTATGTTCAGGCTTATGAATATGGATAGGCAATGCCATATCCAGTGAAACTGTGAGCCAAGATGAGTAACTTATTTGTATTCAGGATTTTCTCCTTATTACTTGTTAGTAACCAACAGCCACTCCTACATCTTGTTGAAGTGTGTCATCTCACGTCTCCGTAGCTCACCTTCATAGCTCCTTTCCTTTTCAACCAACTCACCTTTCTCTTTCATCATCTGGATTTCTCACTATGTTTCCAAATCTGGCATAAGCCATCACATCAATAATGTATCCCTTTGAGATTTACAAGCTATTAATGACATATCATCAGTTATTTTGGTTGAATCTGAGATTGTTAGCCTAGTTTCTCATTCCACAAAATTCTAAACAGTGGAGATGTTGGTTTTTTTGTTTTGTTTTGTTTTCATTTGGTTGGTATCTTACGAGATGAGGTAATGAGGTCTTAGTGGGTATTTTAAAAAATGATGTGCAATCCACTATGAGAATTTTGAAACATGTAGTCAAAACTCCTTATTTTTATAAATGAAAAAGCTAAAGTTCAAGAAATGAAGTAACTTGCCTAGTGCTATTTTAGGCAAATACCAACTGTGAACTATTTTATTCTATGTCCAGTATTCCTATTATACCATGCTGGCTCATAACTTCCTAAAAGGTAAACAAAATAATTTTGACTGAGAGGCTAATCTAGCTGTTGTCAAAAACAAACTGTAATGACATTGCTCTTTTAAATCTCTTTGTATTTGCTGTCCATTGCCATATAAAACAATGTGACCCTAACCACAGTTGCCTTAAATAATATCTTCTATGAAGGAAGCATTTTGACAGGTTTAGTTTGGTTGTCCCTGATTCTAAGACTCTCAAGAGGTCTTAACTGCAGTTCAACAGGAGAGAAGACAACTTCCAAGCTCATTCCCATGGTTTTCAGAAAGACGTTGGCTTCTCACCCTGTGGACTTTTCCAAAGAACTGTCTCTTAATGAGGCAGCTGGCTTTTCCCAAATTGAATAGTCCAGGAATGAGGAGAGAGAGGTTGAAAGTCATTGTAATTTAAAAGACTTACCTTGGAAGTGCCTTCTTATCACTTCTGCTGTTTATTCTTCTCTGAAAGTGGATTGGTAAATCTAAACCATGCTTATGGAGAAAGGATGACACAAGCACATGTATTCTAGACAATGATGACCAATAGAAGCCACCTTAGAGGATGCTTGTCAAACACTATCCAGTAGTATAGTACTTACCTAGCAGAAATGAAAAAAAAAAGAGTACTTAAAGCATAATTATTCTTTTTTGAAAAAATATACTTTTGGTGGTGCATTGTAATCACATATCACAATGAAATTCAGAGTAATTAGGGACATACATGCAAACACCCCTTAATGGATTTCCCTCTGGATTCCATCCCATTCCCTCCCCTTCCCCATATGTGATACTGAAATTGGCATTGGTAATTTTGTACATGTACATAGCATCTATTAAAGTGTTTCCTTCATCAAGTTTCCTTCCTCAGCCCCATCTCCTTTCCTTAGACCCCCCTCCATCTCTCCACTGGTATTTATCCTTCTTTGTCTGGAGTCCCTCTTTTATCCCAATTTTTCCTAGCTTTCACATGTGAAAGAAAATATACAATCGTTCGTTTTTTGTGACTGGCTAATCTCACTTAGCAAAATATTCTATAGATCGATCAGTTTTCCCTTCAAATGGTATCATTTTGTTCTTCTTTATGATTCAGTAGAATTTTTTTGTGTTTATATCCCATAATTTCATAATCCACTCATCTGTCAACTGTCATAGTATTCTACTAATTTTTAATTCCTTAGATTGTTGAAGTTAGCCAAGACATTTCATTAGTCAAGTCAATGATAAGTGACCAACCCTCTTGAGAAGAGGTTAGGCACATTATAGCCACCTTGCTTAAAATTAAGGTTGAATGTTGTACAAATGAAAGTACATTTTCCAGATCAAGAGAAGAAAAGTTTAAAAAAAATCTTGTAGAGCTTGTGTTTGCAAGACGAAATAAAAATAAAAAGGTCTTCTCTGAAGTTGAAAAATACCTCATTTATTAAAATGCTACATTTAAATTATAGGTTTATCATTAAATTACTAGTTTATTACTCTGAGGTGCTTGCTTTGAAGGCAGTTGAGCTGGTTTGATTAAATCCATGGTTGGTAGGCTTGAATATAAGAAATTTTTAAATTCTATCTGCAAATTCCCCAATTATCGATGGGACTGTAACAATGAGGGAGTGCAGATGAAGTGAGGAAGTACTCTACATCTGTACTCTAGAATGACTCTAATACTCAATTCATAAAAGAAAGTATATTCTGAAGGGCACTTTTAGCACATAAAAGAACTTATGTATACTGGGATATTATTTTTAAAATGATCCTTACTTCCATTGTATGTGCTTTGTAACCAATGTACCTTGATTGGGATAGGAGTTCTGTTTAAAATTAGCTCTGTGACTTTGGTTACTTAATTGATTTTCAATTTTACTTTCTATGATGTAAAAGTGGCATAAAATAGTAACTACTTCACATTTTATTGTGCTAATTAAATGTATTGATATACATGAAATACTCAGAATACACCCCACATGTATGTGTTTACAATGTAACATGTTATCTGTAGATAGCCCTTTAGTTGTATCACAAATCCAAAACTTAAATGATATTGTCTGACTCTGTATGGTTGACACATAGTCACTGCTCAGCATATAATTTCCATTGTAGCCTATCTATAGAAACATATGAGGTACATGTAAACATTAAAATATCAAGCAATAATAAATACACTAGACATTATTGTTATTGCATTTAACAGTGAAAGTTAGCATTTGTTTCATTTTCTGTGCATTATAATACTCTTTTTATAAGCCTTATTCTAATGTTATCTGCATACACATAGGGTCATTAACATAATTGCCCCATTCTCTGCAAACTTACACCTTCCAGAGGTAACATCCTTGAGATGATACACCTTCTACCTAGGGACACAAAACAGAATTTAGAGAAAATATACAATATATATGTCACCTGATGCTTGAATAATGAGTAGTCTAGATAGTAAATAGACATCAGGTGTGGTTGTGTACACCTGTAATCTCAATACTTTGGTGGTTTACAGTTTCTAGGCTAGCCTCAACAATTTAGTGAGACCCTCAGCAATTTAGCAAGACCCTATTTCAAAATAAAATAGGGCTGGGGATGTCTAACTCAGATAGAATGTCCCTTGGTTCAATCAGTCAATAGACAGAGCAGGTCAGCATCTCAAAAATGTTTGTACAGATACAGTATGTTGGAGATCTCTGGTGCTATGAAGGCATTGCTAATAACCTGTGCATTATTGAAATCGATCCGAAGTTAGAAACTTCATAGATTTCAGAGAGAGACTTAGAATACTCTACAATTAGTATAAGAACCCTAAGGAAAGAAGCCACCGTACAGAAGGTGCTAGTCACAAACAATGGGAGGGGCTGGGATGGTGGATAGAAAAGGAAGATGCTGTAAGGAAGGTGAGGATCTGAACACTATCTGAAGTAAGATATTCTCCTCAGCTGCACAGACTCCAAAGCATTTGATAAGGCGGATTAAATTCACAGCATGCATCATATATAATTTGTTAATAGCTGTCACTACTCATTAGTTTGTTTGCTTATGTTTAGAAAAGCAGTCGCATACCTGTGCATTACATAATTTATTACAGAATCGCTCATGTCACCTACTTCTTGCTGTTAAAATCTTTCATGAGTCTATTTCATGTTAAATCTGTTTCATGTTAAAATAGGTAAGTGATTGTTTTGGAAGTCATTTTTCAGTTACTACACTGTGCCCAGAATAAGCAGGGCAAAGACATTACACAAGAGAGAAGCAGGAAGGAATACTTCTTACAAAGGCAATTCCGTGTCATCGTTGTTGATCTACTCATTGGACCTGTTAATCCTCCACCCCTTATGTGGGGCTCTAAATCACTGCCTTTAAGAATAACTTTTAAATAATACTACCTTCTAGATAGGCCACATACTAAAAAGACACATCCATAAAGGTGCCTGGTAGACTTTTCTGCAAGTACATGAGTTTGTCTCTTTACCAATGACATTTATTCCCTGTACCATTTCTCACCTTCTACTTGTGACCTTGGATTTAACTAAGTTTTTGAGCCCCATCAACAGAAGCAAAGAGTATTTCTAAAGCATCTTATTGTCATCTCTACCTCATCCTTTTGGTTTTCCACCCAATTCATTTCTGACAAAGTAATCTTAGCTCCAGTTATTTAGGACTTGGTCTTGGAAGAGAGAACAGTATGTGTTTTTTTTAAACTAAGTTTTTAGGTCTCTCTATCCTATTCTTACTCACCTCAATATTAGATCAGACACACACTGGGCTCTTAGTTGCTTTGTTCTTTACATCTTTATGGTTTTATTCTCCATGACATAGCCTAGCGTCCATACCATCCTCCCTACACTACCTCTCCTCCTCAACGGGAACAGTCTTATTTTGCACTTGGTGGTCTTGCCCAGATCAACCTATAAACCACCTAAGAGAATTATCTCTCTTGGCTTAGACACAGCTCTTATGACCTCTGATCAATATTTTTCCATCTGTCTTTTTCCTGAATATGAACTGACTCCAAAATGTGCCCAGAGTGGCTGAATATGTCAATTAAGAGTATTTCTAGAATTAGCAGTGCCATATTTTCATTCTATCCCACACTGGTCCTAAATTAATGTCCTTATGGTGTTCACTGTAGCAGCCAGTTTTCTGACTCCTTGTCTGGCCTTAGGAGCAAGTGTCAGATGGTGCTGCCACAGTGATCAATTTCTAATTTGTTTCTTATTTAATCCATATTCACAACTGTCTAACCTACGAAAGGTAGCCTTCTCTGTGCTCTCCTTTTTTTTAAGTAATTCTTTCCTGAAATTCAAAATATGATAAAGGGCATTTTAAATAATCACCACAAGTCATTTTAGAGTCCCCTGTCATAAAAGTTATACCAAGAATTTCTTGGAAGGAAAAGGAGAGAAAAACCTTATAAATGGACAAATTTAGATTTTTATGCTCTGTGTGTGTTTAAACAATGCACAGCACTCTTGGCAAAATAGTTGAACCAGGATAATAAAGAATCACCTTGTTTCAACACAAAATGTGTGTACAATTATCAAACTCCATCTTAGCAATGATTTTTATTTATTTTTTCTTATAGTACTGCGGATTGAACCCAGGGTCATTCTATCTCAGAGCTACATGTCCTACCCTTTAATTTTTATTTTTTGAAACAGCATCTTGATAAGTTTCTAAAGGTCTTGCTAAGTTTCTGAGGCTGACTTTGAACCTGTAATCCTCCTGTCTCAACCTCCCATGTACTGGGATTGCAAGTATATGCCACTATACCAGCTTGGCAATGATTTTAGCTTGGAAGAGCAATTGGAAGATCATAATAAAAAATATCCACAGTGAACTCTTCTTGCAGATTCATACATTTATTTCTTATAACATATTTGTGAAACTGTGGTTTTGTTTCAAGTACACTATTAGTAACTGCTAATACACTTTCCACCATCTTTAATTTTTGCTAATTACCTCTCCTCCAACACACAACAACTTGATGCATTTTGCTCTTGTGTAGGATCCTTTCTTGTATATACTCTGGAGGAGTTTTAGATGTCTTTACCTTCCCAGACTGTGCTGGGTCCTCACTCATTCATGTGCCTCATTTATTTGCTCTTGGTACTTTAGACATGCCTACATTATTAGAGTCTCAGCAGGAAGCAGTGCACAGACACGGTTGTTTTAATAAAGCAGCCACTTACAATGGTATAGATAGGATTTAGAGAAACCAAATGTTATAGTGCAATGCCTTAACACTACCTTTAGTGGGTCACCCTTACAAAACTGAGACCTAAGGGTCTATAATCTGTCACTGAATCCCTGAGAGAGCAGGACACGGCCTAGAGTCTGCAGCAGCTCAGGGAGACAAGCCTGGGAGAATGAATGCATTGACTGCAGTTGCTCCTGCCTATCTCCTGCCAGTTACTCCCGCTGATGATTTTATAAATTTTATTCTCCCAGGAACACAAGCAGGATGGAGAAGCATGGAGCATAGATCTTTAGGAGCAAAGAAACTATGTCTACTAAAGCATGTTTGAACATAGGTGTTGATCTAAATGTATTTTATCTTAAGTCCCTTGTGAGTTCTTTCTTCCTCTTCAACTACACTATAAAATACAGCAAGGCATATTTTATTTTATTTAGGTATCTCCAGGGTTTACATTTTGCCCAACACATAGTAGGCATTAAATAAATATTTGCAAATGAATAAAAAAGTCAAATTTGCTTCTATTTTTAAAGTAATTATGAGGTTTGTGTTTCAAAATCTGGACAAGGTCATTTTCAAAACTATTGTCATCTTTTCTTTCTTTTAGGATGTTCAGGTAAATATTATCTTCCACATGAGAAAATTAATAACTTTTCCTAAATTTATGGGAGGGACTTTTTAAGTAAATTTACATTATTTCAAATAGAGCTTTACCAAAACAATTGACTGATTCAACATTCAAGGTACTTGGGTTGTGAAATCACATTCATATAATGTTGAAAATGGGATTTTTTTTTACGCTTATTGACTCAAAGTTATTATCTTTGATGATGATCTCTCCAATGCCATTTCCTGAATTCCAAAAAGCCCTTTGTATGTATTACTGTTGGAAAAATTACCAACACAATTCCTGGTTGGTAATATAAAGTACTGTAATTACAACTTAATGTTTCTCATTGATTTTTTGTGGCTCTCTGTCAGCAATTATATATTCAATATGCTCACATTTCCCAGGAATTGTAAAAGAAAGAGAATTTTATCAAAGGTGTATATGATTCAGCTATCCTATGAAGAGTCTTCATTATTTCATATAACATAGAAGATTTCAGCTGAAATTAGACATTAAAATTTAAGATGAGAGAAAAAATAAGGAAGCAATTGCCAATCAGCAATTTAATTTTCCTACAAAAAATGATAACAAAAATGTAAAAACAAAGCATGTGGTTCATATTCACTAGACACTGGACTTCAAAATTCTTTCATATATATATATATGAATATTTATTGATGGATTCACTTATTCCGTAAATATTTATTAAACACCTTCTAGGTCCCAGAACTGCACCAGATACTAGAAAGAGATGGGTGGACAAGAGAGATATGAAGTTTGCAGTATAGCAGGGATTCTACTATTCTTTTTATTTTTGTTTAATTGGTGCATTATAATCATACATCTTTGTTAGGTACAAGCTGGTAAAGGCATACATGTACACATTTCTCATTTAATCCTTCTGCAATTCCCGCCCCACTCCCTTCCCCTCCCTCCTCAGGTTCAGCTTAGTGATTCATATGTTTGTGAAGGTACATCATGTGTATTAGGGTGTTCCCCGCCTCCCACAGTCAATTTCTTTGCTCATCTAAGGTTTCTCCTTCTTCATTTGGAGTTCCTCTTATTCCCCATTTTTCCCTAGCATGTGCATATTAGGGAGAGCATATGATTTCTTACTTTTTGTGACTGACTAATCTCACTTAGCATAATGTTTTCCAGTTCCATCCATTTCCTTGAAAATGACATGATTTAGTTCTTCTTTATGGCTGAGTAAGATTCCATTGTGTACATATCCCATAGTTTTGTAATCCATTCATCTGTTGATGGACATCTTGGCTGGTTCTATAGTTTGGCAATAGTGAATTGTGCAGCTATAAACATAGATACACATGCATCAGTATGATAGTTTGGTTTTCATTCTTTTGGGTAGATACCCAGAAGTGGTATTGCTGGATCAAATAGTAGGTTCATTCCCATTCATCTGAGGATCCTCCATACTGTTTTCCAAAGTGGTTGCACTAATTTGCAACCCCATTAACAATTTATTAGGGTTCCCACTTCAAAACTCTAAGTTAAAACATTTCTAGTTGGTAGCTGTATCATCTTGAGGAATTGTTCATACCTTTCTAAGCCCCAGATTTTTAATCTATACATTGGAATATTTCTAGCTACAGGGAATGACTGACTAAAAATTAAAAAAAACATTATAAATGTTTCTTGCTTAGGAGAATAAAAAATAGTTTATTGATATAATTTAAAAGGAGTTTTCTTAGACCATATTTTTTTTCACTTAAGAACTTATGAGATGCAGAGACAGTGATGGATTGTTAGTGTGCTTGTAGACTCATGCCCTCTGTTCTAGATAATTCCTTCTCCCACACCAGTTACTTACTCTGTTCACATATACTAGTCTGTAGTGAATGAAGGACTTGAGTTAGATACTCAGAGCTCTCCTCTGCTGCTCTCTGGTATTTGTCCATGTAAACATTAGCTACCTTAGTTTTCCTGATTCCCAAGCTCCTTTTTTTTTTTATATTCTTCCTAACAAAGCAAAATCACTAGACTCCTCGTGTCTCTCCTTTCTGTCTAAACTTGCAAGCATGCTTTGGCAAGAATTTGGGGCAATATTTAGGATTATATTGATTTCCCTCAGAAATCACTGTCCTGTAAATGCCTAACCTCCAGTATTTGAAAACTTTTACTTCTCGTATTTTGTCCAGTTATTGTGTTTATGTCAGGCAATTGTGTAAGTCTGGTTCCAGTTACTCTATCAGGACTTAAAGATGAAGTCCTTATACACAAGACAGAGGAATTTGTTGGTCTGGGTTCCTGAATGATGCTGTAGGGTGTGGTTCTTCCAAGTCACACCCTGCTAACATGTAGGATCAGTTTTGTGAACAATAAATGAAATTGTTTTGTGGTGCTGCGGATTGAACTCAGGGACTACACCTCTAGCCTAATTTTGTTTTTTATTTGGAAAGAAGAACCTGCTCAATGAACCAATAGCTTAGCTAGTTAGGCAACATAAATCTCTCTGTCTTTCTTACCACAGATTTTTTGAAATGTTTATTAGTTGTGGGTGAATTGCTTCTCACACAACTTTCTGATATAGGGAACAACTGAACAGAAGTGGCTTGATGAGTATCTTTCTCATCTTACTTTCCAAGTCCAAATGTCCTCCAGGTGTTGTCAACTATTTTTGGACATTTTTAAAAACCACATTAGTTTTACATAACAAAGATCTTCACCAACTCTAGTAAAATTTCCCTCACTGTGTGCTATATTTGTATTCTCATCCTCTCTTAAAAAGAAATATACTTGACTCCCAGGAATATATTCAGACTAATCACTACTTTAAATCCACCTTAACAAAGATTGACTGTAAACCTTGAGAGAGAGGATCAAGCAGATTCACAAGTAATTTAAGTGCTTTCCAATATAAAGCTAATTCCTTTTGTTAGAAAACAACAAAATCTAGAATCATAATATAGCATCCATAAAGTCCAGCATACAGTAAAAATACTACACATCAGAGTGAAAAAGTATTGATCCTTTATCAGGAGAAAAGGGTTATTATAAACACATAAGTGATATGGGTGACGGAATTCATGGAACAAGACTTTAACTCAACTGTTTCAAATACTCTCAAACATTTTTAAATGACATGATAAATGAGTATACATGAAAACCAGACAGGGAGAAAGAAATTATTTAAAAAGAAATCAATATAAAATGTATGTATCAAGCCAAGTGTGGTGGTACATACTTGAAATCCCAATACTTGGGAGGCTGAGACAGAAAGATTGTAGGTTCACAATCAGCCTCAGAAACTTAACACGGGTCTCTACAACTTAGAATCTGTTTCAAAATAAATTACGGCTGGGAGTCTCAGAGGTAGAATACCCCTGGGTTCAATCTCCAGTACAAAAAAATTGTGTGTGTGTGTGTGTGTGTGTGTGTGTGTGTGTGAGAAATAATAGTGCTTAGGATAATGTCTAACATTTACACTACCTACATGTTTCTCAAATAAAATATTCATTGTTTATCTGCCACTCATCAAGATGATCAGATTAAGTATTTATTCTTTATAAGAAGACAATATAATTATGTTTCTATCTTGATATTTCCCCTTTTGTTTGTAGTGCTCTTCATGATAAAATTATTTCACTTATTTTTGAAACCTAATTTAAGGCTCTCTGCTTAATAAAGAAATCCCTAAATGATCTTCTTTCATAAAAATAATGTTATCAATGTTCATACACTTTTCAGAATTTATTCACTCTCATTGAACAAATGTTTATTGATTACCTACTGGGAGCTAAGCACAGTGTTAGAAACTGGAATTATATTGATAGATAAAATATATATACCTAAATGAATGTCATAATGTTAGGCATTCTTAATATCAATGAAGGAAATAAAATAAAGCAATGTGATTTAGACTGGCAGGGAATTTGTTCCAGTGTATTTGTAAATAATACTTACTATCACTTTCATTAAAACAAATGATCACGCTTAAATTTGTTTCCTGCCAGCTGTCATCTTTTTCTTTGGTAACTTTCACCACAAATCCTTAAAAAAATGTAGATTGCAGTTACAGTCCCCATTCCCTGACCATCTTCTCCTGTCCACAACCCTGTTTTGCCTTTTGCTGTGACTACTTAACCAAAGTGTTGTTGTCAAAGTTATCCAAAATGTTCAACCTGTCATAGCCTGTACTCCTATCTTCTTTTCCTTCGTATTTTAAAGATTTCAACATTCAATATTTTTAATAGTAACGCCCTTTCATCTTCTGTGCCATCACTGTATCTTGATTTTTTTTCTCACTGTTCGACCCTTTTCAATTACTCTTATCAGGTACTACTAGTATCCTAAATTCTGAGGCTCCAATGGCTTTGTACTTGATCTTGCTTTTATTTTTGTTCTAGCTTCCACATAGGAGAGAAAACATATGACCTTTCACTTTCTGAGACTGGCAGATGCCATTTAGCAGAATATTCTCTAGTTCTTTACATTTTTCTGCAAATGACATAATTTTATTCTTTTTATAGCTGAGCACAATTCCATTGTGTATATATGCCACATTTTTGATACATTCATGTGTTTATGGACACCTAGGTTGATTCCATAATTTGGTTATTGTGAATTTTGATGTTATAAACATGGATTTGCATGTATCATTATAGTATTCTAGAATCAATTCCTTTGGAAAGATACAGAGGAATGCTCCAAATTTTACAAAAGTTTTCTATTATGCATAGAATAAAATGGAGCATCTTACTGCGATGTTAAGGCCTTTTAAGTTATGTACTTTCTGCCTACCCCTTTAAACTAATCTTGGCTTTTTTGGCTCACTTAATTGCACTATCCTTCAAAATCCAAACACCAAGTGTTCAGCCCAACCTCAAGGCCTTTATGTCTGCTGTTCCATGTGCAGAGTGCACCCCTTAACCCAAAATATTTTTGTTTACTTCTCTCAAATTTCCATGCAAACTATACTTCCTCCTGCCATTATATAAAAGTCATTTCTCACAAAAACATCTATTCTTTGATATACTTGTATTTTCTTCTAGTGCTTATTAATATATGGAACTTGTATTATGTGTGCTTTCTTGTTAAAAAAAAAATTATGGCCAGCTGGGCATGGTGGTGCACTCTTGCACTCTTATAATCCCAGCATTTGGGAGGCTGAGACCAAAGAATCAGGGCTCGTGGCCAGCCTCAGCTATTAGTGAGACCCTCTGCAACTTAGTGAGATCCTGTTTCAAAATAAAGAATAAAAAATAGGGCTGGGGGTGGTGTAGCTCGGAGGTAGAATGCCCCTGAGTTCAATCCCTAGTATCGCAAAAAAAAAAAAAATATATATATATATATATATGGCCCACAATGCAGAGTAGCACTCTAAGAAATTTTGTCACTACTTTAATCTTCTTTGTTCCTGGACACATTCAAGTCATTTTATACATGAATTTATGCAAGTAATTATTATACAGAATCCCACTAGTGACAGAGCTGGAATAAAATCTCAATTCTCGTTTCTTCTAAGTGTATTACATAGGCAGGTGTAATTACATTACACAGTTTGTAATTATATATGCAGTTGTTCTCTATGTGATGTTTGTGAGTTCCACTAGGGCAAGAGACCTGTCTACTTTGTTTGCTGGTGAATTACTCTTGGTTTTCACAATTCCTGAAACATGGTATGTGCTTAATAAATATTTATCGATTACATGAATGAATACATTCAAGAATGTATAAGTGAAAAATTGTTACTTCTCAACTTGTAGGGAAATAGAAACAATGAAGTACAGTAAATTCCCTAGCCTTCTCTATAGACAGGGACTTGGCTTTCTAAAGGTAGCTCTGACTGGCATTGGTATTCTCACATATAGACATAATATCAGTGGAAGTGTTTCTTTAATTGAGCCTCCATCTCTATTTCCTCTTCCCCTAGACCACCTCCTTGGCTCCACTGCAGTTTCTCCTCCATTATCTGAAGTCTCTCTGGCATCCTGATTACTCCCTAGCTTCGACATATGAAGGAAAACATATGACCTTTCATTTTCTGTGACTGGCTAATCTCACTTACCATAATTTTGTCTAGGTCCATCCATTTTCCTCCAAATGACATAATTTGGTTCTTCTCGATTGCTGAGTAGAATTCCATTCTGTGTATCTCCCATTATTTTGTAGTCCATTCATTTGTCAATCTTTTGGAATATTAACCTATTGAAATAATATCCCATTATTTTGTAATCCATTCATCTGTTGATGGACACCTAGGCTGATTCCATAATTTGGCTATTGTGAATTGTGCTGCTACAAACATGGTTATGCATATATTACTATAATACTCTGATTTCAGTCCCTTTGGAAAGATACCCAGGAGTGGTATAGTTGGATCATATGGTCTAGCCATTCCCAGTTTTCTGAGGAATCTTCACACTAATCCCCATAGTGGTTGCACTAATTTGCAATCCCACTAATAGTGTAGAAGAGTTCTTAAGGAGGGAGTGAGGATGGTGTGCATACATGTACACCAACTGTTGTGTGCATGTATGTCACTATCACTATTTACTGCATTATAATGTGAGATTAGAGGACTATAATGCACCAATAAAAGTATAAAAAAGCAGCTATGAATATACTGCTCTCTTTTGGTCTACCATGGACTCAACTAGGAAAGACCAACTGGATCTACTCCATTATTTTAAATTTTATCCAAAAGAAAGCAGTATAAAGATGACTATGTAACCAATATTACCAATAGGAACTTATTAGACTCCTGGATGAAATTCCTCTTGCAAGATATCAGGTAATAAGGCTGTACATGACAGGACATTTGTAACCAAGCCTATTGTGTCTATCTTTTAGCCTGCATGAGTTTTAAAATGCTTCCCAGATTAAAAATAAAGGGACCTTGACTGTAGAATTTCAATATTAAAGATGACAAGAATAATGGAGTAGATCCCAAGGTGCTTGGCTATAGGCACAACCCCCTGTGTGTTTGAAATATCTCTGTTTGCTTTTCACACTAAAATCAGTGTAATTGGGAAAAAATCAAACAATCAATTCAAGAGGTGACTTTTAAAGAACATGAATTCACATGAGAGTGAATGCTGGGAGTTGGGTAAGGATGTGTGTGTGTGTTGGGGAGGGGGGATTTGAAGGTTTTGTGTATTCTGAGTAAGGTACTCCTTATCCCAGGGGGTAAAGTGGTATTTACTTCTCCTCTTTAATTTCTCAATCCAGTAGTGTGACCTGCATTCATGGTACTCTCAGAAAGGAAAGACTAGAGAAAACAATGGTATAAGCAGCCAATTTAGTAATTCGATCATTTGCATTTGTATAGCACCTTTTCTCCCTAGGTAACCAGGCATTTGCCTGACATAAATCATTCCCAAGAAGAAGGTCAGTTTGTCTTTGATATCACTGGATCTTCTGTACTCCTCACTCCCCAAGGAATAAACTGCACCTTGTGCATTCAACTCCCTGCAAACCCTTCCTCTCTTCTCTCCTGGTCACAAATCTAGCCTAAAGACAATTAAGAAAATTACAGCAATTCTAACTATGATGTAATCCTCAAGCGTCTGTAGATTCTAGTATTTATCTAAGGTTTGAAGCCCCTCTTCATTTCTAAGAATGAACTAAAAAGCAGAAAGTCTATAAAACACATGCACACACATATCTAAAATTTGTGTAACTCACTAAAAGTGCACAGGTGCAGGTCTCAGAGTTTTAATGAGATGACCTGACAATAAGGAACACAAGTTCTGAGGCTGAGGTCAGGGACTGAGGCTTTAGCAAGCTCTGCAGGTGACATCCAGCTCTAACTCTTCCCAATCTATTTTTAGTTGATTAAATATTATTGAAATTATTAACTCTTTAAATATTAAAAACATCCAGGAAATAATGAAAGTGACCTGTTAGTCTATTTAATATCCAGATTTAATATGTGTTTTGTTCTGTCATATATGAATTAGATATAATTTAAATGAAGTATTACAAGTGCACATGAAACCTCACACCCATTCTATTATATTGACTTCCTCCCTAGAGCTAAACAACACCTGAAAGCCCTTATATATGTTATTTTTAAATGTTTCCCTTTACATATTTTACTCAAGTATCACATCATACAGAAGACTTCAGAAATGAATGTAGAGATGAATGAATTTCACACAATAATTTCTTTTGTAAGGAGCACAAGGAAGGGTATATAGAATATCCCCAACACCTCCCAGAGACCATTGTCCCAACAGATCACTTGAAAAAACTTAAGGTGAACAGATTTGAAGACCTAGACCATCCCAGGAAGGACTTGGGAATAAAAACCTCCAGTGGTCTATTTTGATACATGACTGCTGCCATTCATACACCATACAGGATTCTACTGCATTGTTCCACTACCCCCAAATCCACTGTGATCCACCTATTCATTCCTCCCTCTCTACCCACCCTAGAAATCACGGATCTCTTCACCATCTTCATAGTTTAGAATTTTTTGGGCTATTGCATCAATTACATGAATGATGTAGTATGTAGCATTCTTTCTCTTGGCAATATGCATCAAAAATTTCTCAGTGTCTTCTTGTGGCTTGATAGTTTCTTCATCTTTATTACTGGATAACATTCCACTGTATATTTTAGTAGGCTTTGTGCACTTGTGGAAGGCCAACTTGTTTGCTTCCAGGCTTTGATGGTTGTCAATAAAGCTGCTTTAAACAGTCATGTGCAGTTTTTTTTTGTTGTTGTTGTTGTTGTTGTTGTTGTTTTTTGCATGGATATAAGTTTAACACAGTTGGGGAAATACCAAAAAATGTGATCAGTGGATTATGTGATATAAGTCCACTTAGTTCTCTAAGTTACTGACAAACTCTCCCAAAGTAACTATGTCATTGTCCACTGGCACCAAAGGGGACCTCCTATTCTCCCACATCTTCACAGGTGTGCATGGTTATATCTTTACTCTTTTAACAGATGTGTAATAGTTTCACGTTGTTGTTTTAACTTGCAATTCCCTGATAATCTATGATGTTGGGCTTCTTTTTATATGCTTGTTATCTATTTATTTATTTATTTATTTATTTTGCTGTGCTGTCTTTTCTTTCCAGTCGTTAATTGGGTTGCTTCTAAGAATTCTTATATATTTTATGTACTAATCCTTTATCAGATAAATGTTTTACAAATATTTTTCTCCCAATTTATGGCTTGACTTTTCTTTATCTTCTCAGTGTTTCCAACAGAGGAGATTTTTATGTTTTGTTTTAATGAAAAACAGGTTGTCATTTTTTTTTCATGGTTTGTGTTTCATTATATCTAAGAAGCCATGGCTAAAGACAAGTCACCTAGATGTTCTCCTATCTTACATTTTAGGAATTTTAGTGTGTGTGTGTGCATGTGTGTGTGTGTGTGTGTGTGTGTGTGTGTGTATGTGTGTGCGTTAACATACTGAACTACCCAAGGGTGACAGCCTATTTGTTTGTTTTTTATTTATTTTATTTATTAAATATATGTATACATATACATATATATTTAATTTTGAAACAGTCTTCTTGAGTTGCCAAGGCTGGCCTCAAACCTTCAGGTCTCCAGTCTCAGTCTTCCAAGTATTGGGATTATAGGAGTGCACCACCATGCCCAACTTGAAATTTTATAGCTTTTTTTTTTATAGTCTGGCATTTTTCATTTAGGTCTGTTCTCCATTTTGTGTTAATTTTGTGAAAGGTGTAATATCTATGTTTAAGTCCTTCCTCTTTCTTCCTTCCCTCCTCCTTTTCTTTCCTTTTTTTTTTTTTTTTTTTTTTTGTGGTATTGGGTATTGAACTTAGGGGCATTCTACCTCTGAGCTATATCCCCAGATGCCCAGCCCTATTTTTTATTCTTTATTTTGAAACAGGATCTCACTAAGTTGTTGCAGAGGGCCTCACTAGGTAGCTGAGACTGGCCACGAACCCGGATCCTCCAGTCTTAGCCTCCCAAATGCTGGGATTACAAGCATGCACCACCACGCCCGGCTCCCTCCCTCCTTTTCATGAGTGTCTTTTTACAATATTATTTGTTGAAAGACTATCTCTTAAGTGAATAGCCACTGTTCTTTTGTCAAAGATCAGTTAATTGTATTTGTGTGGGTCCATTCCTGGGCCCTCCTGAGTTCCTCTGATCTATTGCTCTCTTTTCAATAATACCACCTTTTCTTGATGCCTGTAGTCTTAGGTCAGGTAGAGATACTCCTCCAACTTTATTCTTCTCTTCTGATATTGTGTTGGCTGTCCTGAGTCTTCTGCCTTGCCATATAAACTATATATTTTTGTCAGTGTTCACAAAATGACTTGCTAGGGTACTGATTGAGATTATTTTAAATGTATAGATCGAGTTCCAATGAACTGTCATCTTAACAATATTGAGCCTTCCTTGCCTCGAAGATCTTCTTTTAATTTTAGTTAGCTATTTCAGATTTTTTTAGGCAAGATCATTGGTCCATATCAAGCATTTCCATTTTAGCTAGCAGCTGACATTTCCCCTCAGGTGATACTTATGGTCTCTAAAGCTTCAGATTCATTGTGATACATAAATATAGCTGGATTTAATATGAACAACCATATTTCAAGGATGAGCTTAAATCTAGTGTAGAACATAAAGTCAAATACCCTAGAGTTTCAAGTTATGAACTCAAGTCCTTGATATAAACATTGCTATAAATCTAGGACTAGTTTGGTACTTGCTCCCTGATGTATGTCCTGAGGATATAAATACTATCAATTCCATATTTTGATGAGGATTAAGTAGCATAGTGCCTGCAAATTGATTAATACAAGGTAGTGTTCAAAATATTTTTGTACACTTTATGCTTTTATAGTGATTGCAAAAAAAGTAGTCTTTCGATAAGTCAAGCATGAATAAATAAATGGGGACCTTTTTAGGCAGCAAACCTTGCCTAAGAAATATCCTGCCAAAGATGCAGAACTTTTTCTGGGGAGTCATTAAGGCTAGCCCTGAAGGGGTAGCAAGGAGGTATCACCACAGATATCTCAACCAGATTATTATTCTAGGAAGTCTACTCCTGAAACCATCAAACTCTTCATTTTCCACAATGCTCCAAAACTGTTTATCTCTTTGCCTTCAAGAACTTTGGTAGTATGTCCAATTTTAATTTTATCAGCAAACATAAAAACTTATAATCCATTCAGTCTCCACAATTATTCAGTTTTAAATGCTATCAAATATATTTTGCCTTAGGAATATGTCTGTATACAGTCCCAGTTGGTCATCTCCACTGCCTTAACAAGGACTACCATCATATTTTAACTATTAGTTTTCTAGCAGCTTTCATTTTTTTATCTCCCCATTTGCAAGGCATTCTTTTCATTGTTGTTAAATGTTGATTAGGCTTTAAATTTACATAAATCATAAATGTAAATATTTTACTCTTCACTTAGTCGCCTCATACCATTTATATCATTTTGTTTTCCATGTATCCTATATATGATTTTTTTTTTTTTTTGCAGTACTGGGCATTGAACTCAGGGACATTCTACCTCTGAACTACACCCCCCGCCCTATTTTTTATTCTTTATTTTAAACAGGGTCTCACTAAGTTGCAGAATGCCTCACTAGGTAGCTGAGGCTGGCCGTGAACCTGGATCCTCTGGTCTCAGCCTTCCAAATGCTGGGATTACAGGCGTGCGCCACCACGCACGGTTATCCATGTATCCTATATATGAATTACCTGGAGTCAATCTCAGAATAGCATTCTTTAGTTCCATCCCAGTACAGTGGGCATTTACTTGTGCATATCTCAAGGAACTTCTCAGCATCATGGAAACTATGATGTTTGGTCTTCTCAGACACACTGAATCATATACTTTGTTGATAAATTCAGAAAACTACATTCAAACAGCTTCTGATAATAATTCTTACACACACACACACACACAAAAAGTTGGAGAGCCACTGACTTAAAACATCATGCAGGGAAGATCAAGTCTGAATCGGGTGGTACAACCAGAAACCAAATTATGTGTGCATGTATGAATATGTCACAGTGAATTTCACTATTATCCATAGTTATTATGCAACAATAAAATTAAATTTAAAATAAAAAAATAAACAATATAATACAAGTTTCTTATGTGATACACAACATGGATAGAGATAATTTAATCTTTCTCCATTTGTATTCTTTAATTTTGTTCTATTGTCTTATTGTTCTAACTAGAATTTTGAGTACTATGTTGAATAGCAATGTTGATAGTGAGCAATCTTGACATTTTCCTGATTTTAATAGAATTTTTTTTTCAGTTTTTCTGTATTTGGTGTGACATTGGCTTTGGGTTTATCATAACTTGCCTTTATAATATTAATATAATCTCCTTTTATGTCTAGTTTCTTCCATGTTTTAGGCATGAAAGGGCATTGAATTTTGTTGTTTTTTCTGTAACTATTGAGAGGATTATGTGTTTTTTGTCTTTTATATTATGAATTATATTTATTGACTTGTATACCTTAAACTATCCTTGTATCCCTGTGATCAAACCTACTTTGTCATGGTGGAAAGTTTTCTTGATTTTTTTTTAAATTTTAGTTGTTAGTATTTTATTAAGAATTTTTGCATCTATATTCATTAAGGAAATTGGTCTGTAATTTTTTTTCTTGAGATATTCTTATTTGTCTTGGGTATGAGGGTGATGCTGGCTTTAAAGAATGGATTAGGAAGTATTCCATCTCTATTTTATGAAATAATTTGAGAAGCATGGGGCATAGTTCTTCCTTGAAAGTCTTGTAGAATTTAGTTGAGTATATATCAGGACTTGGGCTTTTCTTTTGGGGAGGATTTTTTATTGCTGCCTCAATCTCATTGTTTGATATTGGCCTGTTAAAGTTTTCTATGTTTTCAATTTAGAGGTGTTGTACGAGCCTAGAAACTTGTCCATTTCTTCTAGTTTTTCAGTTTGTTGGAGTATAAATTTTTAAAGTAGTTCCTGATGATGGTTGTTTGGATTTTTGCCATATCTATGGTGATACCTCCTTTTCTATTTATTTGGGTTCTTTCTCTCTCTCTTTCTCTTTTTCTCTCTTTCTCCTTCCTTTTTCTTTTTGTTAAGTTAGCCAAGTGTCAATCTTATTTATTTCTTCAAAAAACCCACAAATTTCTGTTTAATGGATTTTTCTGTTTTTTATTCTGTTCCTGTATTTCTTGGGCCTTGGGATGTGTCATTAGGTTGTTTCTTTGGAGTCTTTCTGTTTTTTCAGTTGCTTTAATGTGGGAACTCAATGCTATAAATTTCCCTCTTAAGACTCTCATCAGAATATTCCAGAGATTTTGGTAAGTTGTGTCTCCAGTTTCATCTGATTCCAGAATTATTTTAAAATTTATTTTCATTTACTTTATGATTTAGTTCTCTTTCAAAAGTGTGTTATTTAATGAATTGGCATATTTCCTTAGTATCTTCTTGGTATTGATTTCTACTTTCGGCATACTGTGATCTGAGAAGATGCATGGTATTTTATCCATTTTTTAAATTTTTCTGATACTTTCTTTGTGGCCTAGACTGTAAAAATTAGTGTTTTATTTTTTAACATTGTCTTATACAAAAATAAAAGGCGATTTCTTGTCATCAAAGGCAATGCATTATTTTTTAACCCTCAATTTTTGGATCTCATTTTATAGAATAAATATGTGAAAACAGTGTCTACTTTGATTTTTCTGGAAGGGGAATTTTATTTGTTTTTACCTCCAGTTTTTCCAGAATAACTGATGAGGATGAATGCAAAGCAATATTAAGTAACTTAATTTTTCTTGTTTGCATCTCTACTAGTCATGTTGGTGTTTTATTAATTCCAATGTATGTCTATGCAAAGTAATAATTTTCATCTTTACACATGTTCTGGTTTGAGTCCTGTTTGAGTCACTTTTGGCTCTACCAGGACATAGAGATTATGATGTAACTCTAGTAGCCGCAGAGAAGTTTGTCCACACTGCTTAAAAAGAACAGGTCACAGACAAACAGATTTGGAAACAAAAAAGGATACATTTTGATTTAAGTGTGGTGATTAACCGTTCATTTTGGGGATTATTAGGACATTATTCTCATTAAGACATCATAATGGTTGAGTAACTAGGCATTATTTCTCAATTATGGGGGTGAATATAAATTTTTAACAAATGATCAAGCTAAGCTTTTCCTCATTCTTCAAATTTTAACATGAAAATGTTAGGCCAATTCAAAAGAGTTTTCATCTCTTGTTTAAATACTATGAACAAGGTATTTATATATATATATATATATATATATATGTATATGTTATACATATATAATCTAAAAATGCAAGATAATATTAATAGTTAAAATATTAAAGCATAATTAGCTAGAGAGTTACTTTGATCTGTATAAATCAGTTTAATTGGTTCCTTAGCTTTGTCTCTAAAATTGTGTCACTAGAATTTTTTCTATGGATATTATATTTCCTGTACGTGTTCTCTCTGTCTTCATATGTATATATATATATATATACATACATATATTTTATATATATACATACATATATTATATATATAAACAAATCTTAAATTTTTTTCCTTGTGCTTAATTGTGGCTTAACATTTCTTCAAGAAAGATTTAGATGAATTGTATTTGAAGACATATCTGAAAATATGTTAAATCCTCTGGTGAGTCCTTAGTGCGTATTTATTTTAAGATTTTTTCTCATAAGACATTTTTATAAGCTATTTATTGGCCTGGCAAAAATAATTTGAGAATTTGGGGACCAAAGGCAGTAATTAATCTAAATCTAATTCAAGAATGTCTTCATGGTATTTGAGACAAGTGTCATTTTCATAGAACACATAAGCGCCTCTATGCACAGTGGCTCTCATAATATGAATGAATCAATGTTTAATGGCTTACCAAAGTACAAAGAAGCCATAATTGAGTTTTAGGCCCACACATCTATTTATCTGAATAATTTAACAAACATTCATTGCATATGAGTGTGTGTGTTTCCTATTTTGTTTTGTGCAATAGCAATGCAATGATGCCAGCACCATGACTCTGGCCTGCTCAGAGATACGATGTGGGCTTGGATGTAGCTCAGTGAGAAAGTGCAATGTCCTCGGTTTGATCCCCAATACCAAAAAAAAAAAAAAAAAAAAAAAAAAAAAAAAAAAAAAAAAAAAAAAAAAAAAAAAACCCCAAAACACATCAAGTTTAAAGATACAATGGGAAAGAGACACAAACTTAGGAAACCATATTCCTTCAAGGTTAGAAGAAAATTAAGTAAACATTTGTATTTGGTTCTGCTTTGTGGGTCAACTATGTTTCTTCCAACTATTAAAAAAAATTAATGTCATTTAAACTGGATAACATTTGGGAATGAGAGTTACAACATAAACCTACACACACACACCATTCATGAATACATAAAGTCATTAAATATTCAATAATTTAGTTAATATTATACCAGTAAACACTTTTTAAATTGTTTTAATCTAAAAGTTTTTTACAAATAAAATTCTTCCTTAAAATTATACAGCTTTATGTACTAAATATTATATTGATTATATAAGATACATATTATATCAATAATTAAAGCAGCATAAGGTAGATAGTTATTTTGGTATATGTTAACTAGATTAGCTGGTTCCTTAGCTTTATTGTCTCTGTAATTATATCAGAGTTTCTTTTCCTGAAATGTGCTATATTTTTCTCTTAATAGTCTCTCTTATCCATTTCAAGATACTTTTCATAAAATCTATTCTGATTAACTTCAGAGTTTCATTTTCATTGCCATCCACTTCAGTTGTATCTTCCCTATAAATAGGCAACAATATATTGCTTTTTTTAATAAGTTCTGAAATAGTAAATCAGAAAAAATCTACAGTATGGAAGATATTTTCAAGTCTAATATGTGTTTTGAATTATTTAAATATTTTAGCCTAAATAATTTTACATATTGTCTTTGGTCTGTCTTCAAGTATGTATAGTTCCCATATTTTTACCTATCTGTTGACCATTAATATTTCCTTACTTTAAGAAATGTCTATTCCCAGCTGAGCGGGGTGGTGCATGCTTGTAATTCTAGTACTTGGGAAGTTGAGACAGGAGGATCTGGGTTCCTGGGTTCGCAGCCAGCCTAAGCTACTTTGTGAGACCCTCTACAACTTAGTGAGACCCTGTTTCAAAATAAATAATAAAAAATAGGTCTGGAGGTATAGTTCAGAGGTAGAATGTCCCTGGGTTTAATCCCAAGTACCCCCCATCCCCCCATGCACACACACACCATCTATTCTGATCCTTTGCCCAGCTTTCTTTTTTCTTTTTTGCTACTGAGGCACTGAACTCAGTGACATTCAGTGTCTGAGCTACAACCCCAGCCACACTTTAGTTGTTTTTTTTTTTTTTTTTTTTTTAATTTTGAAAGACGGTTTTACTAAGTTGCTGAGAGCCTCATTAAGATGCTGAAGCTGTCCTCAAACCTTCAATCCTCCTATATCAGCCTCCCAAGTACTTGGATTATAGGCATATACCACCATGCCTGGCTCTTAGTCCATCTTTCAATTAGAATTTTGCTTTGCTGCTTTTCAATTGATGACGCTCTTCATACATTTTAGACAACAACTCATTAGCAGATGCATGTATTTTACATATTTCTCCCAATATGTAGGTTGTCTCTTCACCATAGTTGTTTTCTTCGCTGGGCAGAAGCATTTTAATCTGATGGTATGTCATCAGGCTAAATACTTGTTCATTTTTGCTTTTGTTTCCTATGCTTTTGGAGTCCTATCCAAAAAAGCCATCACCTTGATTAATGTCATGGAATTTTCCTCTGTTTTTTCCTAGTAGCTTTTTATAGTTTCTGGTCTCACATTTAAATCTTTATCCACTTTGAATTAATGTTTTCATCTTTCTGTGTGCGGATATCCAGTTTTTCCAATGCCATTTATTGAAGAATGTGTTCTTTCTCCATTGTGTGTTTTTAGCACCTTTGTTGAAAATTGGTTGACCATAAAAATGTAAATTTATATCTGAGCTTACCATATGACCTAGTAGTCTCATTTTTAGTTCAGTATCCAAAATATTTAAAATCAGCATATTAAAGATACGTGTACTCCCATGTTCATTTCAACATCTTTCACAAGAGCTGAGATATGGTAGCAGCCTAAACATCCATCAGTGGATGAATGGATAAAGAAATGCAGTGTGTGTATACACACACACACACACACACACACACACGTGCACTCACGCGAAACACATGAATACTGTATAGCCTTGAAGAAGTATGATATTTTGTCAGTTGTAACAACATGATTTGAACTGGAGACAATTATGCTAAGTGAAATAACCCAGGTTCAGAAAAATAAATCCTGTTTCATTTTACTTACATGCAGAATTTAAAGTTGGCTACATAGAAACAGAATAGAAGTAGAGTTAGTAGTGACCAAAATATCAGTGGGAAAGGGAAGGACCAGGAAAAGAGGCATACTAATCTCAGAGAGTCCAGAGTTGCATTTATATTGAAGGAGAGAGTTTTAGTGACTTATTGTACTACATGGTAACCACAGTTGCTAAAAATAATGTACTACTTATTTCAAAGTTGAAAAAATAGATTTTTGACCTTACAAAATAATGGTGAGTTGGCTAAGTAATTGATATGCCAGTTAGCTTGATTCTTTCTTTGTATTCCCCAAATATACACAATCATTATTTTTTAACCATGAAACAGTTGTAGAATTACATTTTACAGTCATAGATTTACACCACACATGCCACACTCTGCACAGCAGGAATGCTAATGTGTCTGGCAGCTGGCCGGTTCAGCCTGTATTTCTTGGTGTACATGTTCTCAGTTTCTCACTAACTCTTGAATGGTGGCTTCCTGCATTTCAGACCACCAAGGCAAGAGCCTTGGAACAATTGAAGAGCAATCATGTGTCTGACAAGAGCAGCAGCATCAAATAGCCCTTCTACTCATACTCATGATATGAATGAATTAGCCACCCCTTTTTGCTTCCGAGATTATTATACTTTATCAGTAGGTATCTTGCCTACTTCCCTTAAAGGGAAGGCGTGAGTTGCTTTGTATAGGGTAAAGGTTATTTGTGTTAACTACATGTTTAAAAAAAATTATTGTATTAGTATTTCACATAGTGATAGATGCAGCCCTCATAGAAACTAATTCAATGTGAATGTCTACCAAATGCAACTATTAATAAGATTTTTAATAGAAAAAAAAGAATATTTAAAAAGTGAACAAACCAGGACAAATGTTAAGCCAGATGTAATTTGGAACACCAGGTTATCCACCATAACATCACTGTGTTCTCCTTTAAGAAGTAGCTCACACCAGGCATGTGGCACACACGTATAATTCTAGTACTTGGAAGGCTGAAACAGGAGGATCGAAAGTTTGAGGTCAGCCTTGGCAACTTAGCAAGGCCCTCAACAACTTAGTGAAACCTGTTTTAAACTAAAGAGTAAAAAAGGTTATGAGTGTAGCTCAGAGGTAGAATGCCCCTAGGTTCAATCCCCAGCAACACACACACACACACACACACACACACACTCTCTCTCTCTCTCTCTCTCTCTCTCTCTCTCTCTCTCTCAGAAAAGTAGTTTACAATGTATTGTATTTCATAGATATATACACATATGATGTTTCAATTAAACATAACATAAATTAAACCTTTTTAAAGAAGTTCACAGAATTGCCTGTGGGTCATGCATGGTTTTCCCTTGTACTGCATGAGTTTATTCTGAAGTCTCAGTGCTCACACTTCCTGGGCACGGGTCCTCTGCCTCCTGTGTTGGCATCCATTCTCTAGCAGAGGTTTGTGCAGGTGTCCTTCCCTCTCTGCAGTGTCCATGTTGACCCTGCTGTAAGCAATCTTCTTAGTGGCCAAGTTTAAATGAGGAATCCATGCTTTTGTTACAATTACATTCAACTGCAACTAGGGCAGGCTCTCAAACTCTGTTTCCTACAGTGCTTCACTTTTGCACATTTATTCAGCTCATTATATTTCTCTTCTATTTAATGAACTGACACAAATTCCCTGGTGACAAAAAATCAGGCGATTATTTGAATGATTCTCTATTTTTAACCCAAGCCTCCATGTACTTGCTTTGGTATAGATGACTTCTTTTATATGAACATACCTGGAGATTAAGAGTTGGTCAGCATTTCCTGATGTCTTAATTCATGATCTTGAGGAATAACTATTACTCAACTCATCTTATCCTGGACCTTCCCATTAGAGCCATTCATAATGTATGTAAATTCAGTCCCAGAGGAAAGGAAGATATATTTTGGAATTAATGATTTTTCACAGGTCACATGGCTTAGATCCTTGCCCTGAAGTCATCTAAATATAAATATAAACAGTGGCAATTCAATATGAAATTGTTTTAATTCCTGTTTCTGTTATGATGAGATGAAGAGTCAAAGTTATATAAAGGAGATGACAGTTGAGATAGACTTTGATAGATGAAATAGAGCTATTTAAGCAAATAGAGGAAGGAGGGGCATTTTAAGTAGTGAGAAAACACATTCTTTAAGAAACTACATGTGAAAATGTTTGACTTATTTGAAAACTAATGAATTCTTCCGGAGGATGAAAAAATTTTTGAAGGAGGTAATAGAATTTGAGATATTGTCAAAAAGTTTGTTCATCACACTAAGAAGCTTGTATTTTATTTGTTTTGAGGATAGTCAGAGGACAGGAGTTTGTTAAATAGAGGAGTGGAATATATACCTACTCCTACAAAGTAATAACTCTCATCAGAGTTTATTAAATAGAAACATGAATAAATCAGAGGCAGGTAATCTAACTGGGAAATGATAAGGACAATCAACAAGGTAGGCCTATGTTACAGCTATAGATTTCCAATTTCCTCAAGATATGATTCAGAGACTTGACCCTCTGTGTTTTGAACAAGAGTTCAAAAAGTTCATTTTTTAACCAACTTGTTCCTAGGAAGTTAGGTCAGAAAACTACACAAGCATCCTAACAATTTTCTGAGAAGACCAAGGTCTCAATCACCTTTTATTTATTTATTTTTGTTTATTTTTAATGACAGTATCTTGAGTCAGGACTCACTATCAGGTAAGAAAGATAACTTAGTATCCAAGTAAGCTAATATCCAAGTTAAGATAACTTTTAGATAGACAGAAACTTCACTGACAAATTGATTCCTACAATGAAGCAGGAAATCAAAGTAGTTGTGGTTCCAAGTCAACAAAGAACAAAAATTGTACTGACAGCCCTTTTGGGTGAAGTCCCAGAGGAGTAAATAATGAAAAATGTAATATTTTTGGCCTAGAACTTCCAGTCTAGTATGAAAGAAATATCGAAGATTTATTCCCCCTTGCATTGTAAAGGACCAACATGAAGACAGCAGGGCCCAAAAGCCAGACAAGAGCAAATAAACTCTTCTTTGGAAAAAAGAAAGTAATTTGAGAAATTCTTGGATTTTTATGAGTGGTGAAAATATGGATAGAGGCGAGTCTCCTCTGATGTTGAGTAAGATGGTGGCTTGGGACATTTGATTGCAATCTTTAACAGAATTATGATTTTGTTTTTCCCAGAAGGTAAGTTGATGATGATGATGATGATGATGATGATGATGATGATGATACTATAATAATACTATCAGTAAAAATCTAAGGACTTAAAGTTATTTATAGGTGCCAGAAACTCTGAAATGTTTAATACGCATTATCTGATTCAATTTTTGTGATGCGTTTAAGAATGACTCCTCAAACTATCTTAATTTTACTGTGGCATATATTGATTCTAGGAAAATTTACCAATGTTAATCAATTTTGAATTTGGTGATCAGTGTTATGTGATTTTTTTTTCAACTGAATCTAACTCTCACTATGAGATACCCTCCTAGACCTCGTCTCCTTTATGCCAAAGATCTGAATTTAATATTCAGATCTAGTCAAAACATATTAAAACAATGATGAGGCCAGCTGAGAATTTGAGTTCTCCAGGGGAAATAGAAGCAATCTTTAACTGTGTAAATCTTAATTCTCAAACATATGGGGCTTTACTGGTGTGTTTCCACAGTTTGTTTATAGCTTAATTTCACTCTGACCATAGAAGTATATTTCATGGTAACAGGCTTTTGGATTTTGTTGGACCTTTGTTTATGACCCAGCATATGGACAATTTTTAGAAATGTTGTCTGTGTGCTTGAAACAACTATTTCAATTGTTTTTGACAATTGATGTGTGTATATATATTGATAAGATCAACTTTAACCATGTTTAGTGAATTATTCAAAACTTAACATATATTGTCCATCTTTTTTTTTTTTTTGGATTCTAAGAGAGGCACATAAAATTTTTCCCAGATTATCTTTTTTTCCTCTGGTTTTCCTTTTAATCCTATAAACCTTTGTTTTATACTAGCTAAGGTTATGCTACTCTTTGAATATTAGAATTGGTATACTGGGCATGGTGGCACATGCCTGCCATCTAAACATTTGGGAGGCTGAGACAGGAAGATTACAGGTTCAAGAACAGCCTGAGCAATTTAACAAGACTCTCAGCAACCTAGTGAGAGCCTATTAAAAAAAATAATAATAATAATGATGATGGGGTAGAAGCATAGCTTAGAGATTGGATGTTTCTGTGTTCAATCCCCAGTATAGTATAACATACACATATATACACAAAGAATTATTAGGTATTTTGGTTCGTTGAAACATTTAACATTATTACATGCTATTTTTATTTTTGTCTTAAAGTCTACTTTACTGATATTAATTCACTGCATGGTCTTTTGGCTATTTTTGTGTAGTATAACTTTCCTTATTCTTATGTCAATTTATATGAAACAGTCCACATGTTAACAATATATTGTTATCACTGTATCTTATTTTCACTATTGGCTTGTTAGTTGTGTGTAATTTTACCATAAACCCTCAGTACTACAAAGCACATCCTTATTTTAGGTTTTTAGGGCACGTTCCCTACAATTTTCCTCTTCTTCACCTTATATGTGATTAATACTGTTTATTAAGCTAATATTTACTTGAGAGCAAACTTCAATTCAAAACAACTTTGTATTTAAAATAATGGTATGTTGTTTAATTTTTTTATTACTGATTTCTATTTATGTGTGATAGATAGATAGGTATAGATATGTATAGATTGGTATACAGCAGAGTGAACAATTATGCCCCTAAAACAAAGTATTGGCAAAGACAGGACAAATAACCTAAGAGTGAGAAGAGGAATTATGTTAGTTTTCTTTAACAGAGTGTTAAATCACTTGTGTGGAGTGTATTTATTTTGGGCTTGCTATATGTCAGCTATTAAACTGGACTTTGAAGATTCAATAGAAATCAAGAGAGACATGTTCACTTTGAATTCTGAAAAATTACATTCTGGAAAGGAAAGAGACACAAATCAAGTAGATGCACACATAAACTAATTCCAATTTTTATTACTTTTCTGAAGGACATAAGCAAAGGGGTGTGATATAGAGCAGAAGTATTATTGAGAGGTAATCCTTCCTAGAAATAAACTCTTTTAAGGCAATCATCTCTTCCTCCAATATTTCTTTTTATCCAAGAGACAGATTTCAAAGAAAAATCACAAATAGGGGACATAAAAGGTTTATTTGGTTACAGAAGTAGGGGCACGGCATTAAGAGAAGGTCATGATAAAGGGGTTACATGTCAGAGAAAGGTTCCAGAAAAGACCATTTCTCAGGGGTAGTAAATGGCAGAGAACCAAGGAATTATGCTCCAAGGAGAGTCTAGAGCTGTCCAGTGTGGGGTAGGGTCCATATCCAGGAGTGGCATATGATATGACATGGAGCTCTTCATGTGGGAAGTATTACTCAGTTTTGAAACCTTCCCCTCTAATGCATTTTCCTTGCTGGAACCTGAGTGAAACCATGCAGGAGTTTATGTATGCAGTTTTGCAACCAGAGTTCTCTAACTGCAATGAAGCAGGGAGTCCCATATTTCTACTCATGAATGCCTGCTTAATGTCTTCCATCAGGTGCATCATGCCCTCAGGTCTGTCCCAATCTTGCCCACCTGCTCAATTCTATATAGCTACCTAACAGAGGCATGGGCAGTGTGGAAAGGAATTTATTTATGCTCATCATAGAAATAACTCTGACTATAGATCACTTTTGACATTATTTCAAGAACAAAATAAAAACAGTGACTATGAAAACAATTTTTGTACTGAAATTTTATTACATATCTTACTGAAATTCATGAGAGTGAGAAGTACCAATTCCTTACCATCTTGTGGTAAGCAGTTAGGAGTTTTCAGATGGTGCCAAATCTGGTGTCTCTGAGAGGGGTTATGTGTGAGTACCAGTGCAGAAGCCAAGCCCTGATGCAGTAAAGGCCTCAGGTTCCCATACCACAAAACAATAAAAATGTTCAGTTTCTTGCCTGACATGCCATACAACATAATACTGATTAACTGACACATATGTATTGCAAATTTCTAAATACACATTACTCTGTTACTTGTTTCAGTGTTCCATGAAAAGAGTATAGTTTACAATCATTTTGTTATTCTCAGTAATCTCGGGTTGCTGATGTATTACTTTCAATAAAAAAAAAAATCACCAAATGGATGAATAGATGGTCAATAAATGAAAATATGGAATATTCAACTATTTGATTAGTTAAAAGAGTAGTGGGAGTGGGCTTTCCATATTTCTCTCTTCCTGTTTAAAATTTAATGGGCTATAATCTAATTCTGTTTCAAAACATAAATGTTGTGCCAATTATATAATAACATATTTTTCCAAAACTTCACTAATAAATTCTTAATTTTTTTTTTTTTTTTTTTTTTTTGCGGTACTGGGGTTTGAGCTCAGGGGCATTCTACCTCCGAGCTATACCCCCAGCCCTATTTTTTATTCTTTATTTTGAAACCGAGTCTCACTAAGTTGCGGAGTGCCTCACTAGGTAGCTGAGGCTGGCCGCGAACCCGGATCCTCTGGTCTCAGCCTCTCGAATGCTGGGATTACAAGCGTGCGCCACCACGCCCGGCTCACTAATAAATTCTTAAATATATTCATTAGGTTCATATAGATCATCTTCTGAAATACATCAACAATATCTACCATGAAAATTTACCTCACTAAAGCTACTTAGAAAGCACTCTTTATTTTACCTCTAACTCTCTCCCTCCCTCCCACTTTCCTTCTCTGTCTCTTCTCTCTCTTTTCTCCCCTCTCTGCATATCCCTTTTCATTTTCAAGTCTATTATCTTTTGTAGTAAGCAATTTCCTCCCAGGTACAGGTGACTCACTCTATCTGCACTGAAGTGATTTCAATGTTCTATCTGTATTTTGCTGATGTGCCTAGTTTCAAATATTGAACCATTCACTCTTTGGCAGAGGCATCTTGCTTAGTGCCAAGTAATTTAGAAAGCTAGAAGGAACTCCAGTTGGAAGTCAGGCAGAGCAGAATCAGGTGCCAAGTTTTCTTTTCCCATCAAATGATAAAGCTGGTAAATGAGAGTAAATTTTGGAGATCTTTACTAGTAGGATCAAATGCATTCTAAGGACCCAAACCAAAATCTTCTACCAGGCAGTGGACACTGCATTCACTTTTATAACTTCAGTTAGAATGTGTCTTCCAACTCAGTATATGCCCCAGGAGGATATTTTATTTTATTTTTTTGCCTGCACATATTAATCACCATATCAGATAATCTACTTCTCCACTGATTGCTATGGCCCTAGCTGGCATTTCTCTGGAATTTTCAGTATCTCTTTAAACCCTTCCGATCAGTATTTCTGGCTTAATTGTTAGCAGTTGGATTCTACAAGTGCTGTATGAAGTTGGAAAATAACTAATTCCCAATGCATATTCATCAGTGTGATTATATTTAAAAACAAATGAATAGCATCAGATCATCATGCTTTCTAGAATCATAGAATTAATTTACAAACCATGATTTCAATTTTGACAACAAACAAGAAAAAAAAAGTTGAGTGATTTGTTGTGTTATTTCAACTATGATTTTCCAGTCACAGTGATGCTGTTTGCATTGTAATAGAAAAACTATAGATAAATTATAATTTAAAACATATCTGGTCTTATTTAATGGTGATGGAATTCAATTAGAATGAATGTGTAGAACTTTATTTTAAAAGGGCAAGTATAGTCCATACTATATCATGGCTAAGAACTTGTTTTGAGCAAAAGTATTTCAAGGCAGCACATGATATAACACAAATTGTTATAGCAATAACATAGGATATTTACATATATGACATCTTGTTTGAAAATTCAACATCTATTTGAAAACTCAGTGCTGTGGGTTTTGAGTACTATATTTAGTGACAGTTCTAACCTGGATGTGGGGGCTACTTGTGGGCTGATCCAGCAATGTGCATTTATTTTATTTATTTATTTATTT
>PVLC010009332.1:19945-54593 GCA_004027655.1 Graphiurus murinus | reverse complement strand
CTCCCTCTCTCCCTCTCCCCCATGTTCTTCTCTTCTCTCTAAAGCCCAAGCAATTTCCGGGAGAGAACCATTCCATATATTATGCTCCCCATGGAAGTTGCGCCATAAAGTGCGCCCTCATAGTGGATTATAGATTAGAATTTGAAGCCCATAAAATCAGGCGCTTGGTCCTGGAGGTTCAGAAGATGAGACATGTTGACTTAGCTTTTATTCCTCCCATGTCGGTCAGGGTCTAGTTAAAAGGGCGAAGGAAGAGAGGCGGACGCTTTGGGGCTTCCGAGCCTCCCCACATCCTGCTCCCCCAGGTCCTGCCCGTGCCCCTTTCTAAATGGGTCTCCCCTGTCAGGTGTCTATTCTGTGAGAATGCAGTCCTCAGAGCCTGTGATTCTGCTCAAAGGCGGGCCGCTGCGAAGCCATGCAGGGCTCTGATTAGCTCCATCAACATATACTACATTTCAAAGGTCATTTCTGCAACTTGGCAGCAACATTCAAAAATAGAAACCACTCAGTAGAAAGGGTGGAAATTCAGGGCTCTTTCCTATGGCCATAAATAAGTAGCAAGTGCCCTTTTGGGGTTTTAAGTGGTGGCTTGCTAATGCTCTTTTATTAGTTCTTTTTTCATTGTCTTCATTTCTGTAGTCAACGGACAGCCTTGGTCCCAGAGAAAAATTTTATGAAAAATACCATTTTGGTTAAAGTTTGATGAGCTTATCTTAGGTCTATATCCCAACAATGCATTCTCATCTAAACATCTAATGATTTGCCATGTGTAAATGAAACACTCTATTGTCATTTTAAAACATTGCACATCCTGAGTCATTTATCATTCCATTTGGAAAGAACTCCCTGAGCAGTGACCTGAACCAGTGGCAGCCTCCTAACTCACACGACCAGGGCCGTTGGAGGTGGGGGTGGGAGGCAGGAAACAAGACTCTCCTTCTTCAACGTGTTGACTTAGCTTTTGGACTTTGCTAAGGAGACACGAAGTGAAAAAGGTCTCCAGGTATTATTGGTACACTGAATAGCAATAGGATTTTCCAATCATGTAAACCCAAGATAATTCAGAGATGAAGACAGGAAAGTTAAAACTGGTAGCTCTATTAAGTACGTGCGCGCGCACACACACACACACACACACACACACACACACAGAAAATAATTGTGGGATTTTACAACAACTGAATAAAGAAACCACGATGCTACCTTGTTTCAGACCAAGTGAGTCTTGGGGCGATCTCAGCCTTGACCATCAAAGAAGTGAAGGGTCATGTTTTGTGATAGTGTAAGTCTGTAGTAGTTATAAGTGATGAAGAGGAATTAGGACTAAGGACGGGGCAAGACTCCGAAGTGTCAGTAGGAAAAAAGACGCCTGGATGCTTGTAACTCCGGTGCTCCCCAGGAAGGCGTATTTGAAAGCGTGTTTGAGAGAGGTGCTGAGCAGAATGCAGCTCTCAGGGAACTCTTGCTTTCATGAGTATGCGTGAAAGCGTTAGTAACTCCCAAGACAGCGAAGCTGGAGAAGAGGAGGCTGGGCAAGGGCGCCGCAGGTAACATCCTAGCCAGCCGGAACCTGGTGCGCCACAAACTGCTCTCAGGTCCCTCGTGTCGCTGGCTCCGAAAGCACAGGCCTGTTGACAGGGCCAGGATTTTCCACTCTCCCTTCACACCGAGGCAGAAAGGGATGTCCAAATGCAGGCGTCTTAGAGTGTTCCCCGACCTTGCGGCTGGAGTCAGAGTTCTCCATTATCATCACACTGACTCTCGGTACCGCCATACATTTGGGGGTAACTCCTGTCTCCCCTTCAGCATGAAACTTCCCAAAGGTCTAGAATGGATGTTTCGTCTTCTTCCACTTTCTTTAATGCAGTTCTCAGTGGTCTCCCTCTTCCTTTAAAGTTAGGTTCCCTGTTGTTAGAATTAACTTTTCATGGTGTCACGAAAAGGCACATGCTTGAAAATTGCTTGGCAAACTGAGTTTCCTTTTTTGCAAAAAAGGGTGCTCCCAGGTATTCGAGGGAGAGAGCACCTGAGGAAGACCCTGGTGAGTCTGAGATTCCTAAGGCCAGGCCCCTCCTGCGCTGGACTCCTGTTGGTGGGACTTGCAGCTCCACATTCTTCCCGGTCAGCTACAGGGGAAGATGGCGGAGGGTCCACACCTATAATCTCTTAAGAGAGGCTCATTGTGTGAAGCAATCTAAGTCCCACCAAGATTACAAAATGGCGGTTTAAATCAAGCTACTCCTTTGGCAGAAAAAGATACAATTATATTCTCACAGCGGAATCTCCCTGCTTCTTGATTTAGTGAAAGTTCTTGGTATTTATTTCACATGCCTTCTTGGCAGTGTATTACCATCATGAGAGACAGAAAAAGTCCCCCCCCTTCCCCCTCCCCCCCCAGAAATATCCATGCCCAAGAACCTGGGAACTGTAGAGTCTGGGGTCTGGGAACAGGTGAGGCCTCATGGGAAGGGGAGTAAAGGTGGCTGAGGGGGTGGCAGCTGTGGACAGCGGACCCCGAAAGAGAGAAACTGTTCTGGCTTGTCCAGTGGACGCAGTGTGATCACAGGGATCTGTAAGTAGAAAGGGAGGGAGAAGAGGAGGAGGATGGGGTCGCAGGAATATGGCGGTGTCTACCAGAGGGAGGAGCAAGGGCCGGAGCTGTTTCAAGAGTAGGCCGCCTCTCCAGACACGCAGAGGCTGGAACCAGAGCTGTTTCAAGAGTAGGCCGCTTCTCCAGACGCGCAGAGGCTGGAAGAATTCATCCCCAAAGACGTGCTCTTGTAGAATAAGAGTGGAAGTTCTGCGACTACAGGGGAAACCATACAAGATAAAAACCCAGTTGTACAGAAAGGAATGAACAGCACCAGAAATAATCACCACTTAGTAAATGCTATAAAAATGTTTTTTTCTTATCATTTGAGTTCCATTTAAAAAAAACAATTATATTATGAACGCCGTAGCATAAGAATTATGGTGAGAGGACAGCGTTCAGATGAAGAGAAACAAGAGCGCACTGTTGAGAAGCCCCAGCTCCGTGTCTCACACACCACGCCTCCCCGGAAGGAAGCTACAGTTAGTTCAAGCTCCACACCATGAGGCCCTGACGCAGTAACTGAAACCACACAACAGAGGCACACTGTAACCCCGCATCTTAGTGAGATTCCAAGTGTCACGGACACAACACACACACCACTTGGCATTACTCCAATTCAGGAATATCATTACTTATACATGTGAAATGTTTCAAATGGTACTTTTTTTTTTTTTTTTTTTTGCGGTACTGGGGATTGAATTCAGGGGCATTCTACCCCTGAGCTATACCCCCAGCCCTATTTTTTATTCTTTATTTTGAAACAGGGTCTCACTAAGTTGCGGAGTGCCTCACTAGGTAGCTGAGGCTGGCTGCGAACTTGGATCCTCTGGTCTCAGCCTCCCAAATGCTGGGATTACAACTGTGCGCCACCACACCCGGCTCTGGTATATTTTAAATATGTGGGGTGTATCGTATATCGATTTTATGGCTCAATAGTGCTACTAAAAATTGTGGGAGTGCACCCTAGTTATCCCTAGTTTGTATCCAAAGCAGTACACCATCTCCCACGGGCCACGAGCGCTGGCTTGGGCGTCCCCTCAGCAAGTCCCTGTCACTCTCGAGAGCTTGCAGCTTACACTGTGCGTTGCCCAGCCTGGCCCCTGAGGCGGCTGTTCCTCAGGGAGCCCTTGGCCAGTATTGCAGAATGGTGTTGGAAAGCAAGGCCTGGGTACGGGGTGCCTACTGCTTACAGGCATCCGAGCCTCTTGGCAGACAAAGGCAGGAAACCTACGCAGGGCAGCTACATGCATTTTAAATGGGAAGCTAGCTACATACACACCTCTAAAGCTAGCTAGCTAGTTATCCAACAAAGTCTAGTAAAAACCGAGGTAACACTCTCATCTCTATCAGCTCCAATATGACGCTGAAGGGTTTATATAAGGCTTTTAAAAGTCTGTGCTCAACCTCAGACATTTATTTTAGATAAAGAAAATAACTATGTCTATTAAATAAAAACACTTCTATTAAATCTTTTTTAAAAGCCCAATGTCGAGAGTGGCTTAAGCCCACACAGCCAAGGACGCGTGCAAAGGAAGGAGCCGCCCGCTGGCCCTGGGCCTACAGAACATGGAGGCTAGCAGCTTCCCGATTCTCTTTCTAACTCCGTACGGTGCTTGGAGCCCGCTATATGGAAGTGGGCTTGCTGGCCACTGCCGTTCAGAAGGTGACTAAGGAAGTAAGACCTCACCCTCAAAGAGCCTACCAAACAGAGGAGATCACACGTGCACACACGCACGCACATGCGTGATGAGAACCAAGAGGGAAGAACAAGCACAGGGTTGAGTCTGTGGCTCAAGGTGACTGCTGAGCTGATTTCTGCAAAGCCTCTACCACACAGTACCTAGCACACAGTACCTATCCCATTAACAACACCCGTTTTGTGGTGGAAATGGGGGACCCAGCCCAGCAGCCCCTGGAGAGCCACCTCTCCCGGGAAGAAGGCCAGATCGGACCCTTCTTAGGCTTGGAAGCCTCCGTGTGACCCGAGCCTCCCAGGGCTAGGAGGCAGAGTGCACTCACAGTCGGAGTGAGCAGCGGCCACTCTCCTGAGTTCCACGCTCCCACCTTCCCCAGTGCAGGCTCCCTAGAATCAGAAGACTCCTGAAGCCCGGCCCCTGGCACTGCTGCCCACATTTCTGAGCAAGGGGTTCAGGAATCCTGGAATTAGGAATCCCGCACCCCACACCTTTTCCTGTCCAGCTGGAGGCAGGACGCGGGCATCTCCAGTCTCAAAGCTGAATTCGAGTCCTGGGTAGCTAAGATCTCAATGTCCGGCCCAGAGCAGCTCGGCGAGATGGTGGCAGAGCAGGTGGCGGGCTGGGCAAAGCATGGAGTAGTCAACAAGTGGTTAAGGGTCCCGCGGAGAGCAAATGAGCAACGGGCAGGGTTTGGGGGCACCGGGCCTGAGGTGACACCTCCGCCTCGTGGCTCCGCCCACCTGCCCAGCCAGATGTTTTGTGCCACATCCCTGTGCTGACCTCTGACCCCTCCTGCTCTGGACACAGCGCTGCCTGGCCCGCTGCATTCCTGGTCCCACAGTGCTGGGCTCCCAAGTGCACCCAAGGCCCCGGGCATTCTCTAGAGTGTTTCTACAGGCCCCCACCAGGTCCACGCAGCCTCCTGGGTGATGGGGTTCTATTTTTATTTTTCGACAGTGACACACCTGGCACACAGCTGACTAGGCTGGTCGGTCCTATTGGAACCTTCTCTCTCCCACGTCAGCTGCATCCCAGCCAGGCACTGAGTGACAAAACAGCCCGGTGCACAGTCCCGGGTGGGTGCTGTATGTAGCTCAGCCTCCAGGGTCAGAGAAGGCCCGCAGCAAAAACATCCTGGACCCCTGGGAGGACCAACCGCATCCTGATCCCGTACTTGCCTCCAGTTCGTCAGGGAAATTAGCACCTGCCAGAACACACTTGAATTAGCACGGGGTCGGCAGCTCGGCCATCCACCGCTTGTTCCAGTGATTCATTTCTATTTATCTGCTGAGCTGGTTCGGCTGGTAGTTATTCAGTGGTCACAGGCCACTTGAGAATCTGATGAAAGCTATCAGCCCTCACGCCAGAGAAACGCACGCCCAGGCGCAGGCCTGCACACACGCACGCACGCACGCACGCACGCACGCACGCATGCGAGGCCGTGTGCTCTAAGACTGCCTCATAGGCTTTTACTTAGAAGTTTTTATTTTTCAAAGTGCTTTCATTTCAGCCGGGCGTGGTGGCACACGCTTGTAATCCCAGCATTCGGGAGGCTAAGACTGGAGGATCCGAGTTCGCGGCCAGCCTCAGCTACCTAGTGAGGCACTCTGCAACTTAGTGAGACCCAGTTTCAAAATAAAGAATAAAAAATAGGGCTAGGGGTATAGCTCGGAGGTAGAATGCCCCTGAGTTCAATCCCCGGTACCACAAAAAACAAAAAAAACAAAAAAAAAACAAAATAAGAAGAGCTGGGGATATGTATAGCTCAGATGCAGAATATCCCTAAGATCAACCCCCCCCCAAAAAAAAGATTTAAAAAAAAAAAAAAGTGCTTTCATTTCTATTATTGTATCTCACCCTTGGATGTATGTACGCATGTGTGTATGCATGTAGTATACTGTGTAGTAAGTATGTATGTATGCATGTGTGTATGCATGTCATACAGCGTGTAGTATGTATGTATGCATGCGTGCATTTTGATATTGGGAAATGAACTCAGGGTCATTCTACCTCTGAGCTATATCCCCAGTCCCTTATTATGTTTTACTTTGAAACAGAGTCTTACTAGGTTGCTGAAGGTCTCACTAAGTTGCTGAGGCTGGCCACCACAAGCCTGCGATCCTCCTGTCTCGGCCTCCCAGGTACTGGGATTACAGCACGTGCCACTGTGCCTGGCTATCTTACCTTCTCTTTAAATGGGAGAAACATATTCAGCAACTTGAGACCTAAAACCCTGCCCTAATTCAAGGTCTCAAAATGCATGAAAGAAGGGATATACTGCCACCAACCTCAAGATTCTGATGCACAGGGAACCCCAGTTGAGCCCAAAGACGTACGGCATATTTAAAATCCAAGCATCAGGCCCGAGGGAGAAGGCAGTGGTGGGGGGGGGCACAGGGAGGATTCGTTTCTGTTCAATTCCTCATTGCAAAACTGTTGACAGCAGAAAGTTTTTGAAACAGCGAATGTGCTAAAAGAAAATGGAAACTTGTCCAGCATCCCAGGCTGTGGAGGGGACTGTCCCCGTCCATGATGGAGGGTCACAGAACTCCAGCCTCGGCCGAGCTCAAGGCAATCACATTCCGAGGAGACCACACAGCCGCAGGGTTCGGCCTCAGGACTCCAGGGTCTCGGCACCCCCCTCGGCCCGGCGCGGGGCTGGGGAGGGGCTGGGGGAGCCCGGGTCTCATTAACACCCGAGGATGAGGGCGGCCCCTCGGGAGGCGGCCCTGAGCAATTACAGGGTGGCCAAGATGCGTAGAGGGGATGATGATGGATTCCCCTCGTATCGGGAGCAATCAGCATAATTTATCTCCAAATCAGCGGCGGGCGCCCAGGCGAGCTCGCCTGACGCGTGGGCAGGCCGCGTGACAGAAATTGTTTTTTAAGCAGTTGCCCTCTGAAAATAGTACCCTCTCCTGCCACTGGTATAATGAGGCCTTGATTATCTGTCAGGCCCGTGAAATCAGGAGTCCTCCTGGACGGCGGGCGGGGCCGCGGCTCCAGCCCCGAGCACACTGCACAGGGTTTTGTTCTTTTTCCCCGGCAAAATCCCTCTTTGTTCTCATCTGCCTCCGGTGCCCTCGCCGCTGCTCTTGCAGGATGCCCCTGCGCCCTGTTCTTTGCAGAGAGAAGCTGTTTCTTGTGCCCCCTGTGTGGGCCCGGCGAAGAGCCGGTTCCTCTGTCACTGCATACAGACTTCTGCTGCCTTCCAAAGCCGGAGCAGGTGGAGACTAACAGGGAGTCCTACTATTCACTTACTTAAAAGATGAGCAAGCCGGGCGTGGTGGCGCACGCTTGTAATCCCAGCATTGGGGAGGCTGAGACCGGAGAATCCAGGTTCGTGGCCAGCCTCAGCTACCTAGTGAGGCACTCTGCAACTTTGGGAGACCCTGTTTCAAAAGCTCGGAGGTAGAATGCCCCTGAGTTCAATCCCCAGTACTGCCAAAAAAAAACAAAAAAGATGAGCAGGAGGGGGGGGGGGGGGGGGGGGGGGGGGGGGGGGGGGGGGGGGGGGGGGGGACCTGTTCTTCCCTCTCGGGGCTCCTGGAGGAAATCTGTGACACACAGAGGGAGGCTGAGCACAGACCGACGCCCAGGGGCTTCATGGCTACTGGTAGGCTGGCCGGTCTGGAGTCAGGGACCTGTGAGTGTCACCTCTGCTCCAGGACCCCGGCTGGAGTCGGGGTCTGCCTGTGAGCCCCCAGCCCCTGCTCTGCTCTCCCTCTGCTCAAGCGGAGGGTTCACGCCCTCTTTTCGTCAGTAAATGGTGCCTACAGTATGCTGGGGGACTTGCGGGGTGAAAGCTGCGTCTAAAACAAGCTCTGTCACCGAGAAACCCAAGCCCAGCACTGATGAAGGGGGCGCTTGCAACCCTCCACCTCGAGGACGTGAGGGGTTGGGTGACGCATCTCCTTCCCCTAGTGGCAACCGTGGGGTTCTAGTGTCCACCATGCCACCATGCCATGTCCTGCTCGTTCCTTAAGCTTCTCTGACTTCGGCAGAAAGCTCAAAATGTGTTCTGGCAACATTTATCTCCAGAGTCAGGTTGGAAAACTCCATTGCACAGAAGCCAGCGGCCATGTCCCCCGGATGCTGCACAGCGGCGAAGGTCCCCCGCAGCTGTCACTGTTGACAGCCCTGCTCTGGAGGAGGAGGGAATCTGGCGCAGCCCGAGCCGGCAGCGGGGACTCCAGGCTCAACACTGCCCGAAACTCCAAACTCACTGACCTGACATCCTCACCTCCTGAAGTGGGCTATTTGTTCCAATCAGCTGGAGAGATTTGATAAACCCCTCCTCACATTCCAAGAAACTATGGAATCTACGCTATGGTGAGCCGAGTGAGGCGGCCACCGCAGCCACAGCGGCCTGGCTGAGCCCGCACCGTCTGCCCGGTGGTGGAGAAAAGGCCCGTCTCCCAGGAAACTTGTTCCTTCTCGCTGGAGGGCAGGGCGACGGGGCGCTGGCATCTGGTGACGGGCAAGACACTCGCCAAGTGGCCCTCAGCCACCAGCGCTGCCTGGAAAGCCACAGCAGCTTTCTGCATCCCTCCTCGTTTGTCACAGCTAGACTGGATTCTAGGAAAGAACTTTTTCCAGCTCTCCTGGGGTGTTAAATGACAGCTAAAATTGTGTATACTTACTTAAGGTGTACAATGACATATATTGTGAAATATGATTACAAGAGTCAAACTAATTAATATATCTGTCTTCTACATTATTGCTTTTTTTTTTTTTTTGGTGGGAACATCATCAGTTTTCAAGTGTGCTGCACAGAATTAGTGACCACAGTTTCCCCAACTGTCCATCAGATCTTCAGAACGTCCTCATCTCGCGTGGCTGAGACTCTGTGACCTCTGACCGGCTGCAGCGCCTGGCTGTCTCCCAGCCCCACCCCGGCCACCAGCCCTCTGCTCTCTGCTTCTAAGAGTTCAGTGTTTTAGATTCCACATAGAAGCGAGCCCGTGCAGGAGTTGTCTTTCTGGGTTTGCTGATATTTTTGCTGTAAGTAGCAGGAGTGCCTCCATTTTTAAGGCTGAATAGTATTCCGCTGCATGCAGATACCGCATTTTCTTTGTCCATTTACCTGTTGAGGGACACTTCAGTTGCTTCCACACCTGGTGACTAGCGCTGCCGTAAACAGGAGTGCAGATGTCTCTGACGTACTGACTTCGTTCTTTGGATTTGTACCGTGAATGAGATTTCTGAATCATATAGTACTTCTACTCTGCATTTTTGGAAGAAGCGCCATACCTCTCTCTGTGAGGACTACCCCGAAGTACATTCCCAAACAGTGTACAAACATCTTGTTTTCTCCACATCTTGGCTGACAAGATTTGTTACCTATTTACTTATTTTTATTTTTATTTTATTTTATTTTATTTTTTCGATACTGGGGATTGAACTCAGGGGCATTCTACCTCCAAGTTACACCCCCAGCCCTATTTTTTATTCTTTATTTTGAAACAGGGTCTCACTAAGTTGCGGAGTGCCTCACTAAGTAGCTGAGGCTGGCTGCGAACCCGGATCCTCCGGTTTCAGACTCCTGAATGCTGGGATTACAAGCGTGCGCCACCACACCCGGCTTATTTTTATTTTTTGACAGTAACCATTCTGTAACAAATGGGAGTTGGTGTCCCATTGTGGTTCAGATTCACGTTTCCTGATGACCAGTGATGTTGGGCACTTTTTCTAAGACCTGCCGGCCATCTGTGTGTCTTCTTTGGAGAAATGTCTGTTCAAGCCCCTTGCCCTTTATTTAACTAGGTTATTTCTTTGGGTTGGGTTGAGTTGGATTTTGCTACTGATTTGTTTTAATTTCTTACATCAGCTAGGAACATCTTACCAAATATATTTGGTTTGAAAATATTCCCTCCCATGCTGTAGGCTGTTTATCTGTTTCCCCTGCTGTGTGGAAGCTTTTTAGTTTGGTAAAATCTTACTTGTCTATTTTCGCTTTGGGGGTCATATCCAAGAACCACTGCCCAGACTCATGTCAGAGAGCTTCCCCCTATCTTTTCTTCTAGTAGTTCTACAATTCCAGGTCTTAAGATTTACTTCTTAAGTCCATTTTGAGTTGACAGCGCAAGACAAAGGTCTAAGTTCACCCTCGGCAGGTAGATATCCAGTTGTCTGAACATCATTTATTGAAAAGACTATTGGGGTTCCCTGTCACGTGTGCTTGGTTCTTCTTGAAGACGGCTTGACTTTAGATATATGGCTTTATTTCAGGTTCTCTGCTCTGTTCCATTGGTCTGCAGGTCTATTTTAATGCTAGTAACATAACATTCCGTTTTGATCACTATAGTTTTATAACATATTTCAAAGGCAGGAATGTGATGCCTCCAGCTTTGTTCTTGCTCAAGGTCGCTTCGACTATCTGGGGTCATTGGTTCTTTCATATGAATTATGGGGTTTCTTTCATATTTCCGTGAAAAATGTCATTGGAATTTTGAAAAGAACTGCGCTGAATATGAAAATTGTTTTGGGTAGTATTGGACTTTTTAGCATTCATTTTTCTAATCAGCAACCACTGACCATGTTTCCTTTTATTTGTGTCTTTTAAAATTTCTTTTATTGAGGTTTTATAATTTTTAGTGTGCAGGCTTTTCACCTCCTAGGTTAAATTTATTCCCAAGTATTATATTCTTTCTCATACTATTATAAATGGGATTTTTTGGTTAATTTCTCTTTCAGATCTTTTTTTGTCAGAGTATAGATATGAAACTGTGTTTCAATGTTGATTTTGTATCCTGCAACTTTACTGAACTTATTTTTTAGTTCTAACAGTTCTTTGGTGGAACTTTGAGTTTTCTTTATGTAAGATCATGCTCTTTTCTCACCTGAGGTGATGAATTTACATTTTATTCTATTAACTCGGAGCATCAGTTATTGGTTGCATACATCAAACCATCCTTGCGTCTCAGGGACGAGTCACCTGATCACGGAGGACGGCTATGGCAGTGTGCTGCTGGGCTGGGCTCCCTGGTGTTTTGTTGGGATTTTGCATCTATGTTCAACAGGGATCTTGTTCTACAATTATTATTGTTGTTATTTTTGGTAGTGTTCTTGTCTGGCCTTTATATCAGGCTGATGTTGGCTTCATAAAATGAGTTTGGAAATGTTCCCGCCTCTTCAATTTTTTGGAAGTTTGAGAAGGATTGGTATTAAATCTTCTTTAAATGCTTGATAGAATTCACCTGTGAAACTACATAATCCTGGGATTTTCTTTGTTGAGAGGTTTTGATTACTGATTCAATCTCCTTATTGGCTAATGTTCAGAATGTCTGTTTATTCATGATTCAGTCTTGGTAGGTTATATATTCCTAGGAATTTATTCATTTCTCCTAAATTATTCAATTTCTTTGTCACATAATTCTTCACAGTAGGCTCTTACAACATTTCTATTTCTGTGGTATCATTTTTTTTTTTTTTTTTTTTTTTTTTTTTTTTTTTTTTTTTTTTTTTTTTTTTTTTTTGTGGTACTGGGGATTGAACTCAGGGGCGTCTACCCTCGAGCTATACCCCCAGCCATATTTTTTTTTATTATTATTATTCTTTATTTTGAAACCAGGTCTCACTAAGTTGCAGAATGCCTCACTAGGTAGCTGAGGCTGGCCGCAAACCCGGATCCTCTGGTCTCAGCCTCCCAAATGCTGGGATTACAAGCGTGCGCCACCACACCCGGCCTGTGGTATCATTTTTAATGTCTCCTCTTTCATTTAAAATTTTACTTGTCTCTTTCATTTTTCCTTACTCTAAGGGTTTATCAATGTTGTCTATCATTCTAAGGAACTGACTCTTAGTTTTTTTGATCATTTCTGTTGCTTTCCTAGTTTCTATTTCATTTATGTCTGCTCTCATTTTTTATTATTTCCTTTTTTCTCCTAACTTTACCTTTGTTTGTTCTTTTTCTAATTCTTTGAGCTATAATGTTAAATTGTTCCTTCTTTCTTTTTATTTTTTAATGTGCTTTTATTGGTGCATTATCATCTCACATCATAATGTAAATCATGTTGACATTGGCATACATGTACACAACATGTGTGTGGGGGGGGGTACTGGGGATTGAACTCAGGGGCATTCTACCTCTGAGCTATATCCCCAGCCCTATTTTTTATTCTTTATTTTGAAACAGGGTCCCACTAAGTTGCAGAGTGCCTCACTAGGTAGCTGAGGCTGGCTGCGAACTCGGATCTTCTGATCTCATCCTCCCAAATGCTGGGATTACAAGCATGTGCCACCATGCCTGCCTAAGCAAGGACTTATAACTGCCATTTTGCTGTTTTCTGAATATTTTTATATTCCTTGTTCCTTTGTTTCTTTCTTTCTTTCTTGAGGTCTTCTTTTGTGATTCGATAGGTTTTTTTTTTTCTTTTTTTTTTTTGCGGTACCAGGGATTGAACTCAGGGGCATTCTACCTCCGAGCTACACCCCCAGCCCTATTTTTTTATTCTTTATTTTGAAACCGAGTCTCACTAAGTTGCGGAGTGCCTCACTAGGTAGCTGAGGCTGGCCTCAAACCCGGATCCTCCGGTCTCGGCCTCCCGAATGCTGGGATTACAAGCGAGCGCCACCACGCCCGGCTTCCATAGGTTTTCTTTGGCAGTGATAGTGCATTGATTCCCTTATCTTTTATATCTACTACAGATTTTTCTTTGCAGTCACTATAGGTTTACACAAAATATTTTATCAGTATAACAGTCTATTTTAATGATAACTTCAATCACACACAAAACCTTGTGCTTTTACTTCTCCTTTGCCATCCCTTCAGGTTATTGACACCTCGATTTACATATTTACTTTGTGTCGCCATTAATAAATGATTGGGGCTACATTTGTTTTTAATGTTTTTGTCCTATAACTTTTATCCCAGAGTTAAATTATTCATGCATTATCATCACAGTAAGAGAGTATTCTAAGTTTGACTATTGACTCACCTTCACCAGTGAGTTTTGTGTTTTCATTTGCTTTAATGTTACTGACCGTTTCATTTCAACTCGAAGAACCCTTTTGGATATTTCTTGTAAGACGGGGCTAGTGTTGATGAACTCCCTCGGCTGCTGGTTGTCCAGGAAAGGCCTGATATTTCTTCACTTCCGAAGGACAGCTTTCCAGGTAAAGTAATCTTGGTTGGCATTTGTTGGTTTTTATTTTGTTTTTCCCAACACTTTGACTATATCATTCCACTCTCTTCTTGCCTGTAAGTTTCTGCTGGAAAAAAGATCTATTGATGATTTTATGGGGGTCTGATCATACATGACAGGAATCTTTTTCTTTATGCTGCCTTTATAATTCTTTGTTTTGGAATTTTGATAATCTGATTATAATTTATCTGGGTGTAATCTGAATTGATCCTATTTGGGGACCTTTGGGATTTGCGCGCCTATATATCCAGATTTCACCCAAGATTTGGGAACATTTACAGCCATTATTTCTTTAAGAAGCTTTTTGACCTTCTATCTCTCTCTACCTACCCTGCTCCCCTGTATGGAACTCCTATGATGGGTATATTGGCTTGCTTGACGGTATCCACTAAGCCTATTGGCTTTCCCCACCTGTGTCATTCTTGTTTCTTTTTTCTCCTCTGGATAATTTCAAATGGTCTGTCTTCAAGTTCATAGATTCTTTCTTTTGCTCGGTGGAGTCTGCTTTTGAAGCTCTACTTTGCATTTTTCTCATTTAGTTTACTGACCGAGCTTCCTTAAAATAATTATTTGGAAGCCAGACATGGTGGCGCATGCTTGTAATCCCAGCATTTGGGAGGCTGAGACTGGAGGATCCGGGTTTGCGACCAGCCTCAGCTGCTTAGTGAGGCCCTCCACAACTTAGTGAGACCCTGTTTCAAAATAAAGAATAAAAAATAGGGCTGGGTCTGTAGCTTGGAGGTAGAATGCCCCCAGATTCCATCCCCAGTACCTAAAAATATTATTATCATCATCATCATCATCATCATCATTATTATTACTATTATTATTATTATTTGGGGACTCATTTTTCTAGGTCTATGAAGAATGGCATTGGTACTTTAACAGGGATTGCATTGAATCTGTAGATTGCTTTTGGAAAAATGGCCATTTTGATAATATTTATTCTGCCTATTCAAGAGCATGGGAGATCTTTTTACCTCATTATGATATATACTTACAATGCACCAAAAAGATTATAATAAAAGTGAAATCGTGATTTTTAATATTTTTTCAGGTAATTCCTACATATCCCTTTCTTTGGAGTCAGTTCCTGGGAAACTATGTTACTTCAGTAGTGTCTCCTTGACTTTCACGTTCCTGAACATCTCACGTTGCTGTCTCTGTATTCTAAGAAGCAGTCACTTGCTCTGGTCTCTATCGACTGGCTTTAGGAGAGAGAGAGACTTCATCAGTCAGCCGAGCTAGGGACTCGGAAGCCTCGCAGGCCTTTTATCTGGATGTGACTGCTGCACTCCTTTTGTTCCCTCCTGGGTGCGGCAGTCTTATGATCCTAAGCCTTCTCTCCATCCCACAAAGACAAACCAGGTGCAAAGAGGCTCCAGTTTACTTTCCCTAATGCAGTACTCAAGTGTTCAAGGGTGTACCCCTACCGACCCACCAGTTGGGCTGGCTAGCTACTGTGTGCGGCTGATGTATAGAGCTCACGTGTGCAGTCCGCAGGGATCTTTGCAGAGCACCAGCCCTGAGGGATGTGGGCCAGGTGTGTAATATCTCGGGAGCGTGCGTGGGCTACTAGAGGGAGATGCAGGGGTGACACGAGCCGTGGGCTCCTGAACAGGCTTCTCGATGGAGTTCACAAGACAGTTAGCAGACACGACAGCCTTGGTTGAGTTTCCTGCCCTGATGGCGTGGGCCCTGTCCATTTTTCTGCTCTCGGCTGTCTCCAGATTATTTAGCAAGACCAATCTCCTCGGTGTCTTAGGTGGGATGAGAAGGAAGTAGCTGTCTTGAGCAGCTGGAACACGCAGCTTTTTCTTGGCACTGAGCTGTACCACTTCTAGGGAAATGGTAACATAGGTAAAGAGAAATTGCTCTTCTTACCCTCCCCCACATAAATATTCCTGAGCATTTTGTGGCAACAGGATGCCAGAACCTTTCCACTGGACTCCCATCTGTGGGTAGCTTTCAAAAATCAGTGTTTTCGTGAGGGGATGAAGGTTGGAACCCCCTATCTTAATATCTTGATGATATTGTTCCAACAGAACACCAGAGCAAACTATTTTATTTATTTTCCCATTTTGGTATATAACAGGTATACTTCCACTATCATTCTTACTATAGTAGTATAATAAAAAGTAATGTCTTTATAAAAAGGTAAGCAGTGGCCGGGCGTGGTGGCGCATGCTTGTAATCCCAGCATTCGGGAGGCTGAGACCGGAGGATCCGGGTTCTCGGCCAGCCTCAGCTACCTAGTAAGGTACTCCGCAACTTAGTGAGACTTGGTTTCAAAATAAAAGAATAAAAAATAGGGCTGGGGGTATAGCTCGGAGGTAGAATGCCCCTGAGTTCAATCCCCAGTACCGCGAAAAAAAAAAAAAAAGGTAGGCAGTGAAGCATATTTTCACCATGGTGTAACTATGTTTTGTGGTCTTAGTGGCTGTGGAGTGTGCTACATTGTACCCCAGAGGCCTGAGTTCTGATGAATACCAGAAAAAACAAAACAACAACAACAATAAAATACTTTTTCATAGTTTGATTGTTCCATTTCCAGAATGGGGGCTCAGAAATCCCTTGGGCTAAAGGTCAGTATTATCCTCATGGGCAGAGTGATCCTGTAGGAAAGGCTCAGACTAGGGTGCTGGGGCTCAAGCTTTTACCTCTGCCGAACTATCCAGAAGGAATACCTCGAGGCTCAACCTCAACCTCGTTAGATTATAGCCCCCACACCACCACTACCACTGAGCTTCGGTATTAAGATGTGTGAACAATACGGGAAGAATAAGATCCCACTGCGAGACCCATGAGTCTCACTAGGAGGATGTGCCTGGATAACCACACGGCAAAGCAACCCACCTGCATCAGACCTTGATTGAGTCCCAGCTCTGATGCACATCTAGGCCGTGAGCAAAACCGCCATCCTGATGAGCCAGAGGTCACCCCTGTGGAGCGGAGCTAACCGTCTCTGCCTGCTGCCACCATCCTTGGTGGCAAGCACATGAGGATTTAGCCCTTTTCGAGGTATTTTACAAAAATAAACATTGAGTGCTTTCTGTATTTAGTGTCCCCTTTTCTGTCGCTGCAGGAGAAGGTATGGTTTCACGACCCCATCTTGTTCTACCAGCTCCTCATGTAACCATGTGGACGGAGTTGAGCCGAGGGGCCCCCGCTGATGGCAGAGTTCCATGTTCATAAAGGATGCGTGTGCCCATATGTGGAAGAAACACAGAAAAGAAGTGAGAAATAGAAAGTCATGCGATTATTGACAGGTAGCAAGGGGTGGGGAAGAGGGAGAGAGAGCATGTGTGTGCAAGAAACGCTGATGCCTGAGAGGAAACGCATTTCAAATTAATCAAGAAACGAGGGAGGGGGCGTCGCTCAGAGGTAGAGCACTTGCCTAGCACGTATGGGGCCCTGAGTTTGATCCCAGACCTGTGCACAAAACAAGTGAAATGAATCAATAAAAGAATGAACACTCACTAAAACCCACAGTGCAAAAGACCGTGTGTTCTCACAGAGCCTGAGAAAGGTGAAGGCATTTTATTAAACGGGGGTTTCACAGGGCAGACCGTGATGGAGGCTCCAGACATCGCCCGTCCTCGGCCTCTCACCCGGTGGCTGTGAACTGCACGATGGCCCTGTCCTGAGCACACTCATGTGTGACACAGGGACGGTGCGTCACCTGCCACAGAGGTAGACTGCCGGGAAACTCATTAGATCCTCCCACCGGTAGCAGCTGCCACCGCACAGACAAGGAGGATCTCAGATTCTGACCCAGCTCCACTGACCTGGAGTCAGAGACCTGACTCTTCGGGGGCGTGGCTCCAAACATGCGTGGAGGCCATCTTCTGAAAGGGAGTGACTCAGAAAAGGCCCTGCCGGAACCGACCACCGTAGACCTCAAGTACAGACGGCTCACACAGAGGGCCGGCTGGGCGCAAACATGGTGACGCATATGGCTCCTCGTCTCTGGAGAAGAACTTGAGAACTTATATTCTGTTCTAATCTACTTGTTAACATTGATATTTAGATCACGTGTAGGGAGGCTGACAGGTGGACTTTTCCTAATGTTGTCTCATAGCTATTCTATTTAATTTTTCTCTAAAGACCCCTGAAGGGCATCAAGATTCTAAAGTTAGTTTTATTTACTCATTTAGTAGCTATCATACTGTTCTGCAAAGTAGCTGCAGTGGTTGACGTCCCCACGAACTGTGTCGAAGGTTCCCTTCCCTCCACACCTCGTCAGCATTTGTCTTGGGCCTTTTGGTTAACAGCCATTCTTGCTAGAATGAGGTGATCTTTCATTGTGGTTTTGATCTGGATTTTCTTGATGACTTGTGAAAACACTTTTAAAAGAGAGATGTACCAGGCAATCCAGTAATCCCACTCCTAGGCATACATACAAGGAAATGCTCTCAGCGTGTCAGAGGGAAACCTCTACTCCAGCGTGGCAGCGCAATTCACAGTAGCCGAGAAATGGAAACAACCTCAGTGGCCGTAACCAATGCACGGGAAAACAGATGAGGCGCAGATACGTCAAGGAAAACTATTCAGCCGTAAAAAAGAATAAGATCCTGTCACGCATGACAACGTGGATGGAGCTGTCCATCACTGTGCTAAGTGACTGAGCCAGGCACAGAAGGACAAGTGCTGCATGCCCCCACTCAGGTGTGGAGTCGGAGAACCTTGACCTCATCAACACGGGGCACGCAATGGCGATTCCTGGAGGCTGGCCTGCTGGGGGCGGGGCAAGGCTGATCAATGGGCGTTCAGTTCGGGTGTGCTCTCACACAGTGAGGAGACTATCGATAATGAACATGATGTACCGCGTGCTTGCACAAGCTAGGAGATGGGATGTTAAGTATTGGTGCCATAAATAAATGTTCAAAATTTGAGGAGCTACATATGTTTACCCTGGGTTCAACATTACATGACACATGCATGTATCGAAACATCACATGTACCCCATTTACATGCATGATTATATTTTAATGTGCCAGTTAAAAACAAATTTAAACTTTAAAAATCTTCTGACTTGGCCCTTTTTAACTCTATGTGAAAGAAAACTTAAATAAGAACTTTGGTCAATGCACAGGTGCAGACATTTCTCATTCTTCATATATTTGTTTCCCCTTTTCTTGCACTAATCCCTCAGAGTTATTCAGTTTACTGTTAATAAAAGATTATCAAAGAGCATTTATAACTCAGCATGGTAGTAGCCAGGGACTTAAATCTAAGGTTTCTGGAAATGTGTTTAAAGAGCTATATGCTTGCGTACGGGTGTACACATCCACCCGCACGAACACATATACTCTGGGTTTTGTTCTGGTTAATGCTATAATCTCACTGGGAGGAAAAGCACCTGCACAGAATGGGAATCTGAAAGAATGGGCCAGTAGCCGTTGAGGACAGTGTTGGGACAGGTGTTGTGTGAAGATCTTTGATCTTGCAGACCCTTTCAAAAGTGTCAGAGACAAAGTGCGTGTCTGCGTCAAAGAGAAAACCTCACGAGCATTGTTTCCTAAAGTAAGGGCGGGCTCCTGCTTAATGCAAACTTTGCTCTACTGCCTGGAGTGCGTGGGACGCCACGGGGAGGACAAACGCCAAGGAAATTAGACACGTGTCACCTGCGGCCACTCTTCTTCCCTGAGCCACAGATGCGACAGGAAAGAGGGATGGCGAGCAAGAAGAAGGGAGTCCTGGGGACCTTCCGAAAAGGAAGCAAAAGCGTGGACACCTGTCTGCCACATGCCTCTGCCCGGGCCTGTCCTGAGAGCCACCCGCGGAACCGTCGGGGTCCAGGAAAGTGAGAGAAAGGCCTAGCTCCCTCCCTGAAGTGTCGGTGGCTGGCCCAAGTCATTTAGCTCCCACTCCACTGACTCAATTCCTTGACTACTTTCCCACCAAAAGTGAAAGGGACAGTTAGCGGGGGAGGACGTGGCGTTCCGAGCTGGATGCTCTGAGGTGCAGGGCGGTGCGGGCAGCACTGGCCACACCCACGACATCAGCAATGCCCAGCGTGCTCTCAGTGACAGCCACGACCTTCAGCGTTAGGGCTGCCGGGCCCCCTCCCTGGTCCAAAGATTAAAAAGAACCTGCAGAGCTGTGTCCCTGTGGGTTACGCAGAGTGATATTTACTATATTAAGAACTGAAACAGAATTGTGAAATATGTATACATTTATAAATTTACCTTAATTTTCCATACATATCTTATTTATGTTTATTTTTTAATCACGTTCTATTGAAAAACAGTTACTTTTCCAAAGTGAAATGAAAATGACTGAAGAGAGAGTCATCGTTCGATGCCTTCGCGGCTCTCTTCAATGTCTGACTTCACAGAAGACGCTGGATTCTCACATCCACTTGCATTCTCTATGAAGAGAATCCGGTTTCATACAGATAAGGACAGATAATGTGCGTTTTTTACATCTGAAAGCAGGTTATACATGGTGACGTGTTATTCACAGGAGGGACCCACAGTCTGAAATGAGTACCACGTTACACTCGAGTCTGTGGGAACACTGAGCTCAGTGAGCTAGACTCAGCTCGGCTGCTGAAACGGAATAGAAGCCTCGTCTTCATCTAATGGAAAGTCATGTTGGATTTAGCCCCAAAGTTCCCCCCCACTCTTTCCATGCACAGAATATTCCAGATGCCCTGACATCACGGAATGCTTGTCAGTTCTTCTCCCTGTGGAAGCTAAGCTGAAATAGTCTGCAGCTTGGAGGTGAGCGAACAGCTTCTTCAGTCTGGAGACAAGGAAATGAAGGTCTCAGCACCTTACCTCTGCCCTGCACCCCAGCAGTGCAACTATCCTGAGCTCCAGGCCCAATTCAAGTGGATTCCCCCAGGGAGACCTTCCACAACCTCTAGTCAGAATCAGCCACTCCCCATTCTGCGGGTCCCGGTGCCTCCTGACCCTGGTCGTGTTGAGGCTTCCGCTGCTGCAAGAGGACACCGTCTCCTCCATTTTTGTTTCTTCCAGCATATAACAAAGGTGCTTAAAACCAAGTGTTCCCAAAACTTTTAAAATTGCATTAGTGTTTTTGTTTACTTATTCATGTTCAGGCAACCCAGGACGTGTCCGAGGCAGCATGGGAACCCGGACCTGCTGGTTCAGTTTGTAGCTCACTGACGCGCCCTGTTCACAAAGCCCTTTCTGCAGAACCAGCTCCATGTTCAGCAGCTGTCGGCATTCCCAGCTGCAGGTTTCAGTCATGCCAGATCCTTGGGTTGGTTTACATGCAGGTACAAAGCATCAAATTCCAGAAGAAAGCGGCTCCAGGAAGCTTGGCCAAAGTGGTCCACGGTCACAGCCCTCCTCCCACTGCACAATATTCTATGTCACAGTCAGTCAGCTCAGGGTCCCCTTACCAACAGACACCAAGCAATACTAGAGGACACCATCTGGTACCAAAGGAGGCCAACAGATGCCATCGCATGCAATCAGAGTCCATAGATACCCTCAGATACCAAATGTATACCCACAGACACCCGGAGATTACATCACATAATACCCAGATACCACAGATAGCATCAGATACTAGACATATACCACAGACACCAGGAGATAGCACGAGATAACAACAGATAGTTCCCAGATACCAACACGTAACATCAGTGACCAACAGGTACTGTCAGGTACCATCAGACACTATACAGATACCACCAGATACCAAACATGGACTACACTCACCAAGACAGTGCATGAGATAACAACAGATAGTTCCCAGATATCAACAGACACCATCAGTGAGCAACAGATATTATATATTATATGATAGCATCAGATATTAAACATATACCACAGACACCAAGAGATTGCACCAGATAACAACAGATAATACCAACAAACCATCAGATACTACAAAGATACCAACAGAGACCAAGATACCAAACATACACCTACAGACACCAACAGAGTTCGTCAGACAACAACAGATAGTACCCAAATACCAACAGACACCGACAGAGTCCATGAGGTACCAACAGACACCAGACACCAACAAGAGTGCATCAGATACTACCAAGATACCATCAGATTCCAATAAATATCATCAGATACCAAACATTTAGCACAGAGCTCAGCAGAGCCCGTCAGGTGCCAATGGATAGCAACACCAAATTTGTACTCAAGGCCGTGCTCCTGCCCTAACCAAAAACACTGTTCCAGAAGCTGGGACAGAGTCCCTCGCTTTGGAGGATGGGTTCTGGGTACCCTCCCTGGATGGGGGCAGCCTGCATATGTTTCAGGACGAGCCGTGGCTTGTCCCACCAGCGGGCAGTGTTGGCCTTCAGTGCCATGCTGGTTGGTGAGCCTGCCATCCAGCAGAGGAAGCAAGTACAGGCGCAGGGCTCTGCTCCCTGGAATGTCCACACTAAAATCACCCTCCTCCCCAACCGCTGTGGCATGATTTTCAGCCAGGACCCCATTCCTGGGGATCACCCATGTTGCCTGTGCCCCATTGTGAGGCTAATCCCCGACTCCCAGCCCGCGAGCCACGGCCAGGGAGCGGGCTCTACAAAGCCAAATTTCCACGAGACCTGAGCGGCTCTGGCTACTGTAGCTCAGCATTCCCTGGGTGTCTTAAGAAAACACTCGCAGCTTAGCAGAGCACTTAGTTTGTACAAAGGCTTGTCTCCCCGGCCCGTATCTGCCATAAAAAAATAAAAATAAAAAAGCATCCAGCCTCCTGGGATTACAAGAGCAGCTATTAAAGCAGAGCCTGAAAGCTGGGCTGGCCTCCCCAGAGGCCGCCCTCATGGCTGGGGGAGCCGTGCCCAACTTAGGTGCTAATTTGTACATAAGCCCCGAGCCCCCTTTAGCAAACAAAAGTGAAGGGAAAATTCAGGGGCCTCCCTGATTAGGGAAGAGTACAAGCGGGGGGTGGGTGGGTGGGAAGAAGGGTGCAGGATACAGGCTGGTTTGGGGAGGGACCTGCCGCTCACTCTGCACAGGAAAGGTCCCCCCAACTCTGTCCCCACTGAAGAGGAAAACCCATGCTCCTCCACACGCCCCCCTCGGTCAACTTAGCAAAGGTGGCACTTGGGCTGCTCCTTTTCACACACTGCTGCTGTAGGTGTGACTTGAAAGTGTTCTTTAATGTCTTGAAAGCAGAAAGCAAACTGAAGAAATAGTTGGAGACACTTTGATGGGCGTGGGGGCCGTGTGGGGCCTTTCAAGGTACCTCGCCACAGCGCGCAGAAAAAAGCCTTTTGTAGCCGGGCGGTTTCTCTAAACCAAATGCCCGACGTTCACCACATAAATTTAGGGAATATTGAAACCCTATGGGCAGGCTTTTGCTGGCTTCCTGAGTCAGCCCCTTATTAAATGTCAGCAACAATTAGCAGGAGTTGGAAGGACTCCTGGCTTCCTCTGGGCTGGAGAAGACCAGAACAAATAATTCCACTGTTGGTGCAACTGGAGTTTGGGTACAATCAATCGCTTCTCCTCTAACTCATTTATCATGCATTTCATGATCTTAAATTAAAGCAGAATTCCCAGGATGAGAAATAGCGGGGAGCGACACTAGAGGCAAAGTTCCCGAATCCCTGCACCAAAAGAGAGTTGATTCCAGGAAGGAGACCAGTCATGGCGCTGGCTGCCCCCAAAGTATGCGGGTGCTGATACAGCTGTGCAGAGTGCACGTCCCCCAGTGTGCGGAGAAGTGGCACTGCACGGGAGTGGTGTAAGGACATCGCTGCCATCCCTGCCCTGTCCCTTGCGCACAAAGCTGTTCATTGTCACAGTGCACCAACTTGCTTCCCGCACCAGGGTCCCCGGATGGTATTTCCAAGGAGCCCTGAGAGTCTGCAGGCCCCTCGCCTCCCAGACCTGCCGCCCGGGCTTCCCTCCTGGACACCGAGTGGCAGCAGAGACGTCTACCTCCTGCTGCAGGCAGCGCCATTCCTAAACGTTGGGATTGAAGGGCCCAGGGCTCTGTTTTGTGAAGCATCTTCACTGAGTCGCGCCCTCCATCAGTTTACTCGTCGATTCTACCTAGAGCCCTTCACAAACTCAACATTTCAGACCGCCATTGCTTGGTGCTCGGGAAAGAAGAAGAAATCTCAGCAGCGTCCAGCATCTGTACCCTGCCGAGTGGGAAGAGCGGCAAGATGAGTGTCTCCTCCCTCTGCGGGTGAGAGGTGAGGAACTCGGCGACACCCTGGCCCTCCACCCACATCTGGACACGGCCCCTGCAGAGCCGTGTTCTCTTCACCCCCAAAATTAAGACACTGACAGACCAGGCCCCCCTTAACTCAAAGAGGAGAAACACAGAAGTTTAGTGCCTGCAACTTACTCCCTACAAGGATAATATTCAATCAATCTAACACCGATACTAAGGGAAATACAAGTTCAGGGGTTTTTTGAAATGGACAGGCTGACATAGCTGGTCACGGGAATGAGTCTGTGGCACTTGGCCGACCACGGTCTCTTCATGGGCAGGGACGATCCATAACTGAGTGTCCCATGTGCCTGGACAGGACCCTGGAGGGGGGGCACCAAAGGGGACCTGAGCCTCCAAGGCATTTTGAAACCTGCAGCCAGACATGGCTTCTAAAAGGAAAGCCCTACTCCAGATGCTCTGTCCATTTTATCTTCTAACAACACCAGATGACCCGGTTTCTCTTCGGCTTTCAAGATTGTCTAATGGGCCCCCAGACACAAACAGCCATTCTTGTTTTCCCTAGTCCACTGCCTGACCGTGGGCCGGCTCCCGCCAACACCCAGACCCCCTCCGCCAAGCCCCTGCCCTCGAGGTCGGCCCGCTCTCCTGGGTCCTCGCTGGCCCTGCTCAGGCCTCAGCTCCCCACACACCACTGCATGCTCTCGGCTGTCACTACGCCCTGCCAGGCCCGGTGACAAAGAGACTCGGCCTGTGTCCTAGAGCTCACAGCCTTGCAGAGGAGAGACTTCCCATGTCAAACTGAAATAAGCGAGTCCTTCAACCACGGTGGGTGGGACGGCAAGGAGCACAGCGCGGCTCTGCGAGAGGGACATCGCATCTGTACCTCAAGCGTGCACGGATGTGGCACCGAGAAGTCACAGAGCTTGGGAGGAGTGTGAGGGGGCGGGGTGGGGTATAACAGAGCCTGTCCCAGGCGGGGGAGCCTGTGTGCAAAGGTGCTGGGCAAGATGTGGACCGGGCCGCCAGGGAATGTACCAGAAGGAATGAGGCTGAGGACACCATCGGGCTGGTCAGCGCAGTGCCATCCCCAGTCCCTCTGAGGAAGCTCCGCACTGCCCTCATTACCACCCACCAACGGTGTGGAAACTGCCTTCCCGCCACCTCTGGCCAGTGCGCATCAGTGTTTGTTCCTTGGCGTAAGAGCAGAGTGTGTACAATGGGACAGCTGAGGAAGTGGGGGGGCGGGACCTCGGCCCTGCGTATTAACATGGTGCCTTTGGACTCACACCTGGGGCAGCAGAAAGCCTGGGAGTATTCTAAAATTCTCCTGCTGGTCACTGAGGAGGAGTAATCATCAGAGCGAGCTGACCGATGAAGGAATCCAGGCAGGAACCAGCTGGAACCAGTCCAAGGCAGAGTCAGGACAAATGTCGGTCAAGGAACAAACCTATGGGGCCCAGAGACGGGGTCTGTTCTGGGTGAGCAGAAGCCAGGCCTCAGGGTCGATTCTAGGTGTTTACCAAGAGCGCGCCGGGCACAAGGTGCCGTTTCTGCACACCAGGACAGCTTGGGAAAGCGGGGGTTAGGGTGAGGGCGCTGGAGCTTTATCATGGACATGCAGAATCTGGCAAGACCATGTGGCAGGCAAGAGAGGCGGGGCAGGTGGCTGGAGGCCCCAGGCTGGAATCTGGCACGTCCAGGCTGGAGACAGGCACCCTGAGGGGGGGGTGGGGGACATCAGCCCTTCTGCTCCTAGCTCCGTCCCCAGGCCCTCATTCTGGGCCTTATCGCCTGGCGTAGTCCACCCACCAGGGGAACAGCCAGCAGGCAGGCACCACCAGCTCCAGCTACAGGCAGGTGGCCTGTCCAGGCCCCGGCCAGGTCCCCAGGGGACTGAGGCTCTGCAGAGCCCGGGAATGTCGGAGCAGGACTCGGAGCCTCTAGCTGCGCAGGTGGGCTGTGGGCAAAAGGGAGGGTCCAGTCTGAAAGAAGGTGGTGACGTGGAGGGGCGGTTCAGGGCCTGGCTCCCAACCAGAGAGCGGGTGCAGGTGTTGCCCAGGAGCCGGGCCAGGGAGGGCTGCTTCAGCCAGGAGAGCTCCTTCGTGACTCCTCTCTAGCCCAAGGTACCGACCTCGGTGGCTTCCAATAGTAAACCAAAAAAAAAAAAAAAAAAAAAAAACCACAGCCAAGCCTAGCCGGTCATAGCATGGGTGTTCTACGAAGTCACTGTGAACTGTGTCATTCTGAATTGTGCAGCTGTGACCAATGCACAATTCTGTTTCCTGTATGTTTTCATTTTAAATTATATCAGAAATTCGTCATCATTAAACATTTCTTTAAATATTTTTGAGTATCTGGGCATGGTGGCACATGCCTGTAATCCCAGTATTTGGAAGCTGAGACAGGAGCATATCAGAGGTTCAAGCCAGCCTCAGCAACTTAGCGAGACCCTCAGCAACTTAGTGAGATCCTGTTTCAAAATAAAAAAATAAAGAAAGTAAAACTAATTTTTACTACAGAAATAAGAAATGATCACTGTAGGAAAACTTGAAATTGAGACGACCATACAAATAAAAAAAATTATAATTTTAACTGTCTCCACTTTGCCACTGAGAGCAAGATGAGTTGTACACATATCCACAGAATTTTCAATCGAGTAAAATGATATTACTAACGATGGCTAGCCTTCACCAAAAGTACTTTCCAGCAATGTGATACGAATAAAATTAAATCCTTATGATAGCCCTGCATTAGATGTTAGTACTCCTATTTCACAGATCTTGGAAGGTGGGTTTGGAAAATATAATGTAGCTGAAGTCACAGGGCAGGTTAGGTGGTGAAGCAGGGATTGGAACCCGGGCCCTTCTAGCTCCAGCACCTGTGCCCTGGCCAAGGCAGTCGCCTGTCCATGCGTGGAGAGAAGGCAAACTGTTTGTCAACTCTCTGGACAGGCGCGGTGCTGTGTCCATTGCCTGGAGAGCCCAGGACTTCTTAACCGTCTCACTGTGATCGTGAATGTGTGCAATTCACAGTTTTCAATTTTATAAAGACCATTTGCACAGAAAAATATAATTACACACGATTTTTTACTCCTCCACATGGATACATACAACACAATTTATTTTCCCAAATTTGGTACCAGAGTGCCAATTTTCTTGCATCTTTGACATCAATGAATATTTGCTTTTGTTTTTGTTTTTTAAGTTTGATCAGTTTAGTAGGCAGGGAGAGTGCTATTATATTATTATTTTGTATATAATTTGCTCTATGTTTGGTAGTTTTCTGCATATAACTTTCATATGTATTTTGTAAGATGTAACTGTGAACCTTTATGTTGTTATAAATGGCATTGTTTCTAATCCCAATTTCCAACTTGCCAATAGAGAAATACAATTGTTTGTAGCCTTATCTTGCTTGATAAACTTGTGAGTTCTAGGATACTTTTCAGAAATCCTTTTGGTTTTCCTATATAGATGTCCATGCCATATGTGATAAAACATACCTCTTCTGTCCTACATGTACGAATCTTATTAATTTTTCTTGCTTTATTCCTCTAGTTACAGCCTCAAACTCAATGTTGAATAGAAAGCATGCCCTTGCTCTCACTGGATCCAGGGGGAGAGCACGCACTTTGACCAGCAAGGATGAGGTTCTCTGTAGATTTTTCACACATATTTTATCAGATTAAGACTGACCTTCCAAGCTGGAGTTTGCAGTTTTTTAAAGTCATGAATAGGCGTGGAGTTTCATCAATTTTTTTTCTGTATCTAATAAGATGATCAAATGTATTTTTTTCTTTTTTAGTGATTCATAATGCATGCTGACATACAGCAATTCTTGATTTTTATCAAGCAAATATATATTTCATGAATACATGGAACGTAACTCTCACCCAGGTCACATTGCAAGTATGCTAAGGATACGACACTTTAACATTAGGAAACATGAGACCAGCTAGGGAGAGAATAGTATATCAACACATATCCAAAGGGCACTATTTAATAAGCACTACTGATTTTATATTTTAAAGAGCATTTTCCATATTTCAATATTTGAAACTTTAAGCTTACCTACTTAATAAGAAAATAACAAAGATACCCTCTTTTAAAAAAGGAACTGAAATTAGTAGCTTATCATCATTAATCCTAGCACATTTTTGGAAGTTCTGTTCGAATCAATAAGAAAAAGCACTGGAAACCCTGACAGAAAAAGTCAGCAAGGGGCAAGAATAAGAAATTTCCAAGAGGAAGACCAAGCCTTGCCTGGGGGGTAGCCTAGTGGTAGAGTTCTTGCCTAACATGCATGAGGCCCTGCATTCAATCCCTAGCCCTGCAAGGGGACAAGAGAAAGAAACAGAAGGACAAATGTCTAGAAAACACAGAACACATTTGGCCTTGCTAACCTTAACATAAATTCATTATAAAGTAACAATGTGGTAGCATTCTCTGCCTATTACTTACTAGAAATTTAAAAATAGTAGCATTCAATCATGCCAACAAACCAAGGAAATTAGAACTGTTACTGGTACCAACTTTTGGAAACGAGATTTTGCTGAAAGAAAATTAAGAAAAGCTAAATCAATGGAGACATTGGACTATATCAAAAACAACAATTCAAGCTCTTAGAAAACAGCTATCAAGAGAAATGAAAAAGCAGCCTACCAAATGGGGTAACATATTTGCTAAACACCTATTTGATGAAGGCTTGTTTCAGAATCTATAAGGAATTCTTACAACTCAATAATGAGGTAAGACTAGATGATTTACAAAGAAAGGCAGCAGGTAGGCAAAAGATTTGAACAGACACCTCCACAGAGAGGATGTGGAGATGGCACGTTAACCCATGAGAAAATTTTCAGCACCATTCATCATTAGAAAAGTGCAATGAAAATAACAATGAGACATCACTACAAGCCTACTACAACCGACCTTCAACATTCAGGCAAACACTGGTGATTGGAACTCTTGCACATTTCATGTGTGAATACAAAGTGGAAGGGCTACTTTGGAAAGCAGTTTGACATTTTCTTATGTCAAGTTAAACAAACACTTTATCATATGATTCCATTCTAAGAATTTCTCCAAAAGGAGTAAAAGTATACACGAAGGTCCATGCACAGTTGCTTTCATTAACCTTATTCATTCTCACGCCAAACTGAAAACAAACCAAAGGCCCCTCAGCTAGAGAATGGATGTACACGTTTTCCAATAGGACATGGTGGAGCACCCTAGAAGGTAAGAGGAGCCAGCTGCTGCTGAGCACACACCACCACCAAGGACTCTCAGAAGACTCTGCTAATGGAAAAAGCGGGACTCAAGTGTCTGAATGCCATGTGTTTCTACTGATGGAACATTACAGAGGAGATAAACTATCAGGACAGATATTAGTTCAGTGGTTTCCAGGGTCTCTGGCAGGAAGAAAGACTTTATTGCAAAAGGCATGAGGAAATTTGGGAGATTATGGGAATGTTTTCTATATTGCTTGTGGTCACCGTGGTTACATGACGGTATGCATTTGTCAAAACTCATTGGAGTGTACAATTTAAGGGGTGCATTTTACTGTACACAAATTATGCTTCAATAAACATACCCCAGGAAAAAGAGGGCCAAAGGTCCAAATAGAACCCAACAGACAAACAAGAACCACTTCTCCACAAGTCCTGAAAACCGTACCATCTGACATCTGTTCCTTTGGACCATGGCTCTAGGCTTCCCGGTCCTTATTAAAAGTCAGACATTCTTATGGTATATGACACAGCAACACTTTCTCTGTCATTAATGCCATCCACTCCTTCAACTCTCTGAAAAACTCAGGCTCAGGGGAGCTGAGCACAGGAAGGTGAAGACTTTGGAGTGGTGCAGGTGATCACAATCCTATCTGAGAAGGGCCCTGACCACAAAGAGCATATGAGCTCAGAGGCCCCCCTGGGCATGGATACCAGGGGCGCTGGGAACTGTCCTCTGCCTGAAGGTTTGCTACCTTCACTCCGCTCCCCAGATTTTCTTCATAACCTCATGGACGGTGTAGAAATGTCACCACGATATCATTAGCAACGTGGAAATACGTGGATGAAGAGATAGCATAGCCATAACAAGGACAGAGCCAGGCTCCACCCTCAAGGATGCCCCCAGAAGCTCATGCAGACGCTGAGGACAGACTATCAGATGGGTTTCTTTCCTTGGGAGGGAACTGAGTGGTTCTTATCAGAAAGAAGAGACTCAGGCTGTGACTCAAAATACCTGATGACCACAACTTAGAGGAGGGAAGCTTTATTTGCTCACGGTTCTGGAGATTTCAGAGGGTTCAGCCCATGTTAGGCTGGGTCACATCTGAGGAGCTCAGGGCATGGTGGTGGGAGGCGGAGAGAAAGCCCGCGCTGAAGAACTCTGCTCTCACATTGTGGAGGCCAGAGCAGAGAGAGATCAAGGGGAGGGAACAAGGGACATTTAGAGACCCCAAAACTGCACTCCCAGGGGCCCCTCCACAGCAACCAGGCTGTGCCTCCAACATGGCTGCCTAGCCTACGACATGAGCCTTGGGGACATTTTAATGCAAACCTCAATGGGCTCTTTGCCACGCTCTGGCCTTCCTCAGAAGCACAGTTTTACCAAGCATGGAGGTCTTCAATAGCAAGGGCCTGGCACACTGGGGAGAGGCTCCCTTTACCAACTCCACACCTCGGCAGGAACCCCGCTCTCACCCAGGCTCGCAGCAGGAGGCTCTTCACACCCGGGAGTGAGGCTGAGCCAGAGTTCCACTGCAAGAAAGCACTTGGGGGACACTTAAGATGGAAGCCATGACAGTGTCGGGCTGTCTGAGGACCAGAGCAGAGTCTTCCTGGGATGAGGATGCACTGGCCCCACACCTGCTGGGCGTGGCTGTTCCTCCGGAGACCTGCTCCTGAGCCCAGGGCAGCCCTGGAATCAGTGACTGAGCCCAGGCAGGGGGCGACTCCACCTACCTCTGTGGGGACAGGAGGCCTGATGGGACTATCGTCTGTGACTGATTCCTCTGATTCCTGTGCCATGGTTGAGGGAGGCCCACACTCTGAACAACCCCCGTCTGGTGTGACAATCCCTGAGCTAATCAGCTCATAGAGAGAAAAGCTTTGGGGTCTCACGTTTTCAGAGGTTCCAGTCCATGATTGATCGGCCCTGTTGCTCTGGGGCCTGCAGCAGCAGAGTACGTCATGGCAGAAGTGTGCAGCAGAGCAATGCTGGTCGTCCAACAGCCAGGATGCACACAGAAGAGAAGACGTGACCACTGCCCACAATCGCCTGAACCCCCACCAGGCCCACCTCTTAAAGGTCCTACCACCTCCCCAGAGCGCTGCCCTGGTGACCAAACCTAGGGGACACACAGGCCTTCGGGGGGGAGGGGCATTGAGCAGCCAACTCCAGGCCTGGCCATGACTGCATGTGTGATTGGAAGCACTGGGCTGGGCCCGTGACTTGTCCACAGCCCACTGGGCCCAGGCGGTGGGATAGGCTGCTGAGAGACCAAAGAAAATATCTACAAACGGTGTAGGAGGCATCAGGCCGGTCCAGGGCTGGCAGGCCGAACACCTCTGTCCTCAGTGTGCTTTGGCAAATGGCGCCTGCTCTCCCTGCAGCGTCGTGTCCAGTGGCCGCCAGCCAATCTTGCCATGCGTACTTTCCACAGAACCCTCAGTTCCGGGCTTGTCCCCACGCAGAGAGGGGTTCAGAGGTCAGGCTGCAGAAGCAGTGACATCACCAGCACCAGCCTGCTTAGGTGGCTTGTCTGACGAGCATCCCAAGAGCAACCGTCCTGGCGCACACACGAGAAAGTCGCTTCCTACAGAGACGCTCATTGCCCCGGTTCCCAGGGTGCAGGGGAGAAAGCCCGCGTCCTTCAAGACAGTGTTGACCCGGGCTCTCCAGCACAGCCTTGCTCTTGTTGCTCACTTAACTCGGCTAGGTTTTGGGGAACCGAAGGGGGTGCTCAGGGACATGGTGTTTTCTGTCCCCCTTTTCTTAAAGGACCATACATCCTGGCTTGCCAAAGAACCAGCCGAGCACTCACACACCCTGATGCTCACACAGGCACACAAACACTTGCACGCTCATACCCTCTCCTAAACCCTTACACACACCGTCGAGTCCCCCGAGGCACCTCTGCCGCCACCCACCGAAGCTGGAAGGAGTGAGTTAGACAGAAGCTTGCCGGAGCCACGCCAAGGAGGGGCCTTCTCCACTTGTCAGAGCAGACGACAGCGGCCCTGGTGCTGACTTCTCCTCTCTCAGGCACGAGTGGATGCCACCTGTGTCCATTTGCTGCCATGGGCTCTTCCTCTCAAGCTGGACGGAGGCCCATGGACCTGAGGAGTAGTAGGCCATTCTATTTTAATCCAACATAGACTCTTATAGGTGGATTCCCAGGAAGGGATATCTTTAGAATCAAATAATAATAATGAGGTCACCACAACTAACAGAGCCTGTCAACCCCTGGCCCTCGAGAAGGCCAAAAACCTCACGGCTGTCCACCGGCTCGGTGTGGGCTGCAGCTGCAGGGCCAGGTGCCTCTCTCTGTAAGCCACCATGGGGCGGCGTACCCCAAAGGTGTCTCTCGCCAAGCCTGGTGTGCATCTCCCTACACAGGCCAGACCAAAGGAAACGAGGCCCCAGCCTTGCAAATTCTGCTCCTTCTAATCCTGGGCCTTCCCGGGGGGCTGGTGTGGAACAGAGGTTTAATAAATATTTGTGGAATATCACTGCAAGGGTGTGCAGGTTTCTTTCTTTTTTAGGAGTGCTGGGGATGGAGCCCAGGGGAATTTTACTTCTGAGCTACACCTCCAACACTTTTTATTTTTTATTTTTGAAACAGAGTATAGTTAAGTTGGTGAGGATCTAAGTCACTGAGGATCTCACTAAGCTGCTGAGACTGGCCTCAAACCTGCAATCCTCCTGTGTTAGCCTCCCAAGAACCAGGATTACAGGTGTCTGCCACTGCACCCAGTAGCATGTGGGTTTCTATTTTGCCCTGACGGTGCCGTGCAAGCCCTCCGAGCCTCCTGCTGCTGGACCCTATGAAGGGGTCTGTGCTCGGCTCTGAGCTGCAACCTCGGCTCTAGTGGGCAGCCTGCTCACGGTTCCATGGCAGTGTTGAGTCTAGAGTGGACGCCAGTGAGACTGTTGCACATCAGGAGAGCCAGGCAGGGGGAAGGAAAGAGGCCCAGGCCCAATGCATCAGTGCTCAGAACTCCACACAAAAGCCTCTGCAAGGCGCTGAAGTGAAGGGGCGGGGCCAGGGAGAACGCATGCCAGAACGTTCTCAGCCAGAGACGCTGCCTTCCATCTGGGACTCGGCTGGACCCTGCAGAAGGGGGGCCTTTGTTGGAATTCCTGCTGAAGCTGGAGAGCGGGCGCGCCTGGGAGAGGCCCACTTGGACTGTCTTGTACCACGCCGGGCACGTCCCCCTCAAAGGGTGCTGCACGGAGCTTAATTAATGAACGTTCGTAAAGCGCTCTGGGCTCCTGGGATGAAAGGGAACTCGGAGGGCGCAACGTATTATTATTATTAAAATGCTGTTCGGTATTGGCAGCCAGGCCAGATGCCGAATGGAGATAGGCCCCGATAAAAGATGGGCCACAAGAGAAGAAAGGTGTGCGCGGATGTTTCGGGCGGGCACGCTGCTCACAGCCGCGCCGAGATCGCTTCTCCCTCCTGTAATGATGATTTCAAACAGAGATAGGATCTAAACTGCTGGCAGAACCAAAGGGTATTTCCATGGCGGCGTTTTGAGGACCCAGAGTCTGGTACAAAACAACGATTCCCGGCCTCGCCTGCCGAGCCGGCCGGGAGCTTTGGGATCATTAAACATACGCGCACTTTTGGGGGCACCCGCACTGCAAGCTGAAGGCTAGTGTCTGAGGAATAACAAAGAGTTAAAACCGCACGCACAGCAAGTTAAGTAGAGAAAATCCCCAGCCGCGCAGTCAAAGGCCGGTGCCGGCACTGCCGGCTGCGGACAGGACTGCCGGCGGAGCAAGCCCCAACACGCAGGTCTTTATTAAATCTTTCCTCCCCACACAGAAGCTAACTGTCTCCTGAGCTTCCCTGGGTGTTTAGACGTGCTGCAGCTGACGAAAAGTCATCTTGAAAGTCCTGGCCCACGACACACGGGGAGACGCAGAGCGGGCCTCTGTTCTGCGCACTGAGGAGTGCGGGCCTGAGGTTGGGGGGGGGGGGCGCTCCTGCCGTTTTTGCTCCATGTGGCCACGGATTTCAAAGGGGAGGGGGAGTCTGAGGCTCAGGAAATACTGACATCAACAAGTGTGCACACCTGTGAAATCCCCGTCAATCTCAGTACTCTGTATATGGGGGGAGGGGCAAGTGCATGAATGTCAATGTCAACGTGATATACATTATGATGTGAGACAATAATGCACCAATAAAAGCACATGAGCCAGGCGTGGTGGCGCACGCTTGTAATCCCAGCATTCGGGAGGCTGAGACCTGAGGATCCGGGTTCGAGGCCAGCCTCAGCTACCTAGTGAGGTACTCCGCAACTTAGTGAGACTCGGTTTCAAAATAAAGAATAAAAAATAGGCCTGGGGGTGTAGCTTGGAGGTAGAATGCCCCTGAGTTCAATCCCCAGTACCGCAAAAAATAAATAAATAAATAAAAGCACATGAAAAAGAAAAAGAAGGCAGATGAGCCTACAAAACAACAAAAGGTCAGCTAGTCCACTTTTCAACCAAAGACAGATCCAGAGAGAAAATTTCCTAACCATAGTCACATAGCTAGTCAGTAGTGGAACCGGGGTACAGACAGGCAGCTGTCAAGGACCCCAAGTAAGAATTTAGGGAAAGCCTCCATCTTTGCCCATTTGGTGCTGTTTTAACATTATTCCTGAGGATGGATAATTTACAAAGAATGGAGATTTTTTTCTCATGTTCCAGGAGACTGGGGAGCCAAGGCTTGAGGGGCTGCATCCAGGCACAGGGCTGTTTCTTGCTGGGTCGCCCCATGGTGGGCGAGAGAGGGGAAGGAGAGAGAAGGGGAGAGGGGGAGAGAGAGGGGAAGGAGAGAGAAGGGGAGGGGGGGAGAGAGAGGGGAAG
>PVLC010009332.1:0-19845 GCA_004027655.1 Graphiurus murinus | reverse complement strand
CCACCGGGTAACCCAGGAGGGAGAAGACGGCCAGCCTGTGCAAACCCTGGAGAACCACACAGGAGCCGGATGGGGTCCAGGTCACAGCAGCAGCAAGGATGAGTGCAAGGGTCCTGCCGGTGACCTGGCCACCTCCACAGCCCCGCCTGGCGACACCATTGCCATGGACATCATGTGTCCAGCACATCGACTGTGGGGACTTATTCAAACCCCAGCAGCCTCCCTGGCTCTGCTGATGGCCAAGTAAAGGGCTCCCCGTGAGCTTGGAGCCCCGAGGGCCCTGGCTGAGCAGCGCAGCAGGGACCACGTGGACGCCTGTGCCGTCCAGGGCTGCCAAGGCGCCTCACACACAGGGTTCCATGGCCTTGGCTTCCCCCCGAGAGAGAAAGCAGGTCCGTAGTCGTACCCGCCAGGATCCCAAGCTTCTCAGTGATATACGGGGGCGGAAACCCACAGAAGTCCATGGGCTCCCGGCTCGGTGCCATCGGGGTTGGTGTGGGTTGGTGTCACTGCTGCTGTCCTCCAACCTCCCGCATCCTTCTCACCCTCTTGAAGCGCAGCCTCTCAGGGAATCTGGCAAAGGACACAGACCCGAGGACGCCTGGCCTGCACTGCTCCTAGGGCCACCGTGGGTTCTCTGCACGTCATTGTTCTGTCTGAACTTACTTGGAAATGTTTCAGCAGAAACAGCTGAAGAAAATCTGGCAACCTTTTAGTAAGGGCAGGCCGTGGGTACTTGATATTTAAAATTCTACTCTTTACACGTCCATGTTTACATTTTTCTTAAATAAAATATTAATATCCACTTTATGAAAGAGGGGAGGTGCTATGTGCAGACCCGCTGAGAACAGAACCCGGACAGTGATGCCTCTGAGCAGCCCAAGAAGGCTGGCTCCACCGCTCCAGCCCTCCTGGGCTTTACAGCCTTTTTATCATTATTATTATTACTATTATTATTATTATTGTTGTTGTTGTTGTTATTTTTAAAGTTACAGGAACAAAAGTAATAACTGGTTAATATTGAGAGTAGGATAAAAATGTTTGCAGTCTAATGACTTGAGAAGAAGTATCTTCAGCACCTAATTTGCATGCAAGCCCATCCAATTCATAGAAAATAAATGCTCTGATTTACAGTGGTGACGCCTCCATCTCCCTCAGCTCAACTTCTGCGCGCCTAATCTTTTTTGTTGTTGTTGTTTGTTTCTTTCTTTTGTTTCTGAGGATTGAACCCACGGGCCTTCTGAGCTACACCCCCAGCCCTTTTTATTTTTTATTTTGAATCAGGTTCTCATTAAGTTGCTGAGGGTGTCGCTAAGTTGCCGAGGCTGACCTTGAATCTGTGATCCTCCGGTCTCAGCCTCCCAAGTACTGGGATTACAGGCGTGCCCCACCTGGCTCTGCCCGCTTAATCTTGCGGGCAGTTGGCGAAAGGACTCCGTGTCGTCCCTGGATGAGCAGCTCACCCCTGCCTCGTGCCCTCCTGCTCTCTACGTGCACAATCCACAGCTCCTTCTCTCGATCTTGCGATCTCTGTCCTTCCTCCCTCCAGACATCCTTCCCTTAATGAGCACCTGTCAGAATGAGCCATCCAAATGCTAATTGGTCCTGACCCATGGTCTGTGCAAAAACCATCTTTCAGGACTCTCCATCGCCCAGAGCCAGACCTGGCCACCGCTCTGTGCTGCCTCATGACCTGGTCCCGGCTGCCTCTCAGAACGCTCCTTCCCCACGCACTCGTATGCTTCCCCAGATGAATCTTACCCCTAATCCTTCCCCAGATGAATCCATGCCCCTAGCTTATCCCTGTCATTCTTAACTTGGTCACATCACACGTGCACCCGGCTCCCTCCTGCCCTTGGTCAACATCTACTCTCCCTTAGGAGTGTCCTGACCACCTTCCTGGGACCCTCCCTCGTGCCTCCAGGCAGGCCGAGAGCCTCTTCCGCGTCCTCCCACAACTCTGCGTACCGGTGTGGGGGACGGTGTGCTCAGGTCTGCCTACCCCCGCACCCGCCCGCGGCAGGGCCTGCTTCTTCCTCATGCCTGCGTCACCACGTCGAGTTACAGCGTTGGCACCTAGTAGACGTTGTCCTAAACTGAACTAAAGCAAAAATACCTCCTGGACGGCTTCCCTGAGGACTATTTCAAGGAAGCCGGGGAAGGCGGCCACGTTGGCAGATAGGCCAGGGCTCCATAACGAGGACGTGTTCCCCGCACATCACCTCCGCCAAGGAGTTCTCGGCTTATCTGGAGGTCAAAGAGTTCTGGCTCTAATCAGGAGACCTCCGTGTGTCACAAAAATTGGGCAGGACCTAGGAGACATAGACCTTACTACACAGATGCAGAAATATGCATAGATTTTAATCAGATTGGATCTTCCACCTATTTCTTTTGGCTTAACAACCTTACATTTAGATTCTCTGCTCTCCTTTGGGGGAGGGGGGCATGACACGTGACCAGAGGTCGTGGCTCTGCGCTGTCACTAGAGGATCCATGCTGAGGCTGCTCACACTCACCCAGTATGCACTGGGCCACCCGGCTGCTCAGTTTTCTTACTTGCTTAGCTTCAGTGAGCTGTCACGGGGAGGTGCCCAGAATCCCGACCCCTTCTATGTGGAGTCTCCTCTTCCTATCATCAGTGACTGGGTGTTGGGAAAACCACGAGGCGCCTTTTGACTATCCTGCAAATCTGTGTGCTTCTTTTCACCTGGCTCTGATGTTGTTGTTGTACTGGGGATTGATCTCAGAGGCATTCTACCTTGGAGCTACACCCCCAGTCCTTTTTTTATTTTTTATATTTTTGAAACAGAACCTCACTAGGTTGCTGAGAGTCCCACTAAGTTGCTGAGTCTGGCCTCGAACCTGCAATCCTCCTGTCTCAGCCTCCCAAGTACTGGGATTACAGGTATGTGCCACCATGCCCTGCTCACCTGGCTTTTTTTAAAAAGAATATCATTACAATTATAACTCTATGTAGTGACCTTTTGTCTATGTTTGTCAACAGTGCCAAAGAAATTATTTCAATCTCATAAACAGTCTTACTTTTGTTCGTGGTTGACCTGTGTCTGTCTTGGCCTCTCGGAGGCACCCTTTACACCATTCGGAGTTCCCTCCTTTATTGTTCAAAGAGTGGTGTCTGTGCCAGCACCCTCCAGGTGCTGCAAGAGTCACCAAACCTGAGTGTCAAGGCCTGGGGCTGGGGTCACTTTACTCAATGCTTAGGGCCTAGAAATGCTTCGTGAGAATTTACTGCTGAAGTTTAGGGCCATTGTTTTACTGTTCCCCTTGTAAATCAGTACTATTGATAATATATTCAAATAAGCGGAAATGGCCTATTAGCATATTGTGATAGGACATGGCTGTCTGAGGTTCTTACATGCTCACGTCCAGGTGTGGGTTTGGCAGCAGGGGGCTCAGTGTGCCAAGGCCCGTGGTGCCGTGTGGGTTGGGTTCCCTTCTGGCATCAACGCTGGTGTTTCCTGCCCAGGCAGCCCTCCCCCGGGTGGTGTCTCAGGGTGGCGCAGGCTCCATGCACTGTCCTGTCTCAGGTTCAGTGTCCTGCGGCCTCTGGACCTGAAGTCAGTCACCTCGGGGATGTTCCTGCCACAAAGTGTTGACGTAGGGCACTCTGGGATAAACCAACATGTTTTCTTCCATAGCTTCCTTGCCTACTGTGAGTGGGTAACTCCAACTCCGCATTGCAATCTCTAGGTGTGCTTTCTCCCCACTACCCATTTCATATGCTTTCTGAATGAGTCTACAGTTGCGACTGGCTACCTTTTGCCAGCACACCTGGAGACTCCGTCTCTGCAGGGCCGCCATCTTGGATCTTAGGCAGGGAAGGCCTTCTGCCCATTGACATGGGTCTGTGGGGCTGGACGGGGAGCGGCACACTATTTTTACCAGATTATTGTGCAATGGGCACAGAGATGAGAGGACCTTTGCCTTAAGCTACTGCATTCTACGCCAGCTGGAGACATTTCTGTTGATTTGAAAAGCTATGATACAAAGCATGCTCACTTTGATAAACTCAAGGACAAGGTCAAGTATTTTGAGATCTCTAAAAGAAAAATAAATGTTCCCCTATTCCGGTTTCCACTGCCTCCGGTTGACATTGGGTGAACGCTCGTGGGGCGTTTCCCAGAATAGTCCCAGCACTTGGTAGCATGGCTTGCAATCTGAGCTAGCTTTCTGCCTCCCCATGCTAGCAGGCACAGCAAAGATGCACTCTAAGTACACGCTAAATGGACATCTTGGCCCGGGAAACGACGACGTCAGCAGCGGCAGCGGCATCTTTGATAATGAAGGACAATGGTACAAACAGGGCTCAGGCAGGAAGCCGTGTGTCCTTGGGACCTCCCAGCATGCCCCGGGCCGCCCTGTTGGGTTAATGTCCATTTCTCTGTTCTAATGGTTTCCTCTCTCGATGGCCTTTCTCACTAGAATGGAGGACAGTCCCCATATGCCAGATGTCTCACTATGTCTTGGGTAATTATAACTATTTGAGGAATTTCAAGAAAATGCCAGCTCATTAGTGACAGAGAGTACTTGACATTCTGATAAAAACCAGTTCGTTGAAAGGTTTTAAATTCCTGTAACACGTGGCACAAAATTAGATCCAGTTTGAAGAGATCAAAATTTGAGTAATCAAGATCTGAGTAACAGCGATATTACCATAGAAGTGATATTTTCCAATGAATTTGATTTACATTCAGTGTGGTCATATTCCTATGTTATTTTATTTTTGTGCTTTTTTCTTATTTGAGAAGGGGTCTCGCTATGCTGCCCAGGCTAGCCTTGAACTCCTGAGCTCAAGCAATCCCCCTGCCTCAGTTTCCCCAGTAGCTGTAGAGGTATGCAATGCACCCAGGCTATTTTTTAAGATGCTGAAGTGGTAACTCAGTTGACAGAACTGTCAAGCAAGAGAGCCAACCCTTTGTTGAATGGGAATACCGGAGAAAGGAAGATTGTAACGAGTGAAATGCAATGTTTTCCCTACAATTCCAGGAAAAGCCTTCTATTCCTTTTCTTATCGAGCTCAGTGAGCAAGGCTTGGCAAATGGATCCGAAGTGGCTTTTCTTGTTGAGATGCTTCAGGGTGACTTGTGGCTATCGTCTCGAACCGCATGACCACCGCCGGGGACTCTATGGTGGACACAGACACCCACACATCTGCTCAGGGAGACTGCTACACCATACAGGGACCCGCCATGCTTGCGAAGACCCCAGGAAAGCAGTCCATGGGGACTTTTTCATTTTCTCTTACTGGTCTGCTCTTTAATTTTAAAAGGAAATATGTCATTATTGGTGATGACAATGTACATGAAGTGTGAGTTAAGGCTGGATGGAAGGAAGAAAACCACAAGAGAAAATTTAGACTAGAATAAGAAAGTAAGATTAAGCCAGTCTTGGGAGGCTGAGACAGGAAGATAGCAGGTTCAAGCCCAGCCTCAGCAACTTAGAGAGGCCCTGGTTCCAAATACAAAACAAAATCAGGCTGGGAGTGTAGCTCAGAGGTAGAATGCTTCTGGGTTCCATCACCAGCAACACCCCCCACCAAATGAAGTAGCATTAGTTTTGACCCCTGTCCTTAGCAAGAATTTCCTCAAACCATTCCCAAAGATACCATTTCTTAATTCACATTCTCTGTAAGAAAATCGACCACTATCCGTGATAAGTCAATAATTGTTTAATATTCTAAATAGAATTTAAGTAACCTTTAAGTGTTTCAGGAGCCGGTGGTGGGTGGTCAGACCAGAAGAGAGCTGGTGCGCCTGGGTCCTGGGTTCAAATCCAGCTCGCACACTCTCTCTGCGCCTCAGGAGAGTCCCTCACCTTGGGTCTCAGCGGCCTGTCTGGAAAGTGGAGATAATATCTGCGCTCGGCATGGAGGCTCCTCGTGGTGGCTCAGGGTCGCCCTTAGCACGGGGCTCCCAGCAAATGCCGGCTGACTGGGACATCAGTATCTTGTACGGAGGTGCAGTGCTAGGGTGGGGCTCTTTCTCCATGACAACAGAGGGCATGACGATCAAGGTACTATTAGATGGACTCTCGGTTGGTGGACAATAAACAACGGTACGAGGATTTGAATCCTTGGAAGGAAGGCACGTGGAGGAAGGAGGCACGTGGCAGGATCACGCGTGTATCCATCTCCACGCTAATATTCCCATGAGTCATGTGGGTGAAGAAACAGAGGGCTTGTCCTTGACTGAAGAGGCTCTTCTCAGCGGCAGGTCACGCTCTCCCCTGAGAGCACATTCAGAGGGTGAGATGCTGGCTTTGCTGTCCTTACATGCTGATCCAGCCCTGGCAATCAATGAAGGGAAGCTCTCGCAGCCAGACCAGCCTCAATTTCCAAATAAAATATGCTCTACCAAACTGTAGATGACACACCAGTTCAGGAGACGCAGCAGTAAAGTCGATGATAAATCGAGACTCCAGCGTATTTTAAGAGGCTGGGAGAATGAGGGCCTGGGCAGCCTGCAATCCAACTGCCAGGAGCAGAAAAGTGCTGCTCACGACCCACCACCAGCTACTGTAGTCAGAACTAGTTTATCTCAACTCCTCAAATAAGCAAAAACCTGAGGTTTTTAATGACAAACTCAAGGAGCTGACACAGTTATACCGATGGCCTAACAGAAGCCGACTTAAAATATACACAGTCAGGCTCCACAGGTAAGAGCTCAGATCGGACTCTAAACCAGGAAATCAACCCACCCTCCTTTTACAATGAGCGGACACTCACAGTACCGCGCCGGAACTTGAGCGCTTTATCTTAAAGGAGACTGAGCAACCAGGACGGGCCCAAAGAGAAAAACCAAAACAGAAGAGAGCGGCGAAGTCACCTGCTTCTCACTCACGGGACAGCGAGCATGGGTGGAGTCCAAACACGTGTCTCTCATGACAAGTTTTGGAAAGAATGAGTCAGGCTTTGGCAGGAACAGCACTCAGGATGGTCGGGTACTGGGAAGCAATGCTCAGGATTGGATGGGTACTTGGGAACAGAGCTCAAGATTGGTTGGGTACTGAGGAGCAATGCTCAGGATTGGATGGGTACTTGGGAACGGAGCTCAAGATTGGTTGGGTACTGAGGAGCAATGCTCAGGATTGGATGGGTACTTGGGAACGGAGCTCAAGATTGGTTGGGCACTGGGGAATGGCACCTCACAGAGGGCCATGTTCTTCTTAAACTCAACTGAATGTGAATATCAACCACTTCCAGGAAGTGCCTTCAAAGCCACTCCTAGAGTTTAAGTCCCTAGGGACGGAGTCTAGCTCAACTGACCCACACAGCTAACCCACAGTACCGGTCAGGAAGGAGGATAACTCGGCCAGGATTGCAGAGCTAAGAAGAATTCACACCTACACCCAGGCCAGGCCCCAGCCCTACAAATGTGACTTCCGTGAATTAGCCTGACATCCTATGGAACTAAATACCGTCGTTCCCATTCACAAGTGCAAGAAACTACAACCTGCAGAGATGAACCCCGACCCAAGGCTTCACATTTATACAGTAGAAGCATGATATTCAAAATGAGACTGCTCTCCCCACCCCCGTTCTTTCACCATGCAGCTTCCCCCCTGGAGAGGCAGAAGAAGGCCAGGCCAGCCTCCTGACCCCACCCACGGGGCTCCCTTCATCCCACATGCTCCATGGTTGTGAGCAAGAAGGAGAAGGGCCAGGGGCGTGGGCTAGGGAGGCGGGAGGAACACGGGCCAGGACTGCTGCAGACCCCAGGCCCGGGGAGGAGCGGGGTCCAGGTGGGAGCCAGCAGACGCACTGCCCTGAAGAGGATCCGCTGCATGGAACTCAGATGTAATCCAGGGCGTCTCCAACAAAGACACCCCATTCAGGAATGGACCCCACAATGGCAAAAGCGTCTGGGGTGTGGTGCAGAGCGAGCAGTCCCTTCTCTGTAAAGTGCTAAGAAAAAGAACTGGCACCAAGAGCTAGAGGCCCGAGCTTGATTCCCAGCACTGCAGAACAAATACATAGATAACTTTCTGAGCTCAGAAAGCTTGTTAATTACGCGTCAGAGGAATCAAGCAGAGAGATTTTAATGTCTTAGCAGCCGATGTTGATTGAAAATCAATCAGAAATTGGGGTAGGATTTCTTTCTCTGAGATGATTACAGGAGTCAGGAGGGAAATGTGTTTGGATTTTGGAAGATGAGTCCATTTTCAGGCAACTTTTAGGATGACATCATTTCCACTAAGTCAACACTTGAGCCTCAAATAGCATCTAAAAATAAGAACTTGTAAGGGAGCCGTCCTCTCTGCAAGGACTTCACAGGTATCTCCGGCAACAGGAGGGAAATGGTGGGGGCATCACAAGACCAGGAAGGCCACCAAGGGAGAGCAAAGCAGGAAGTAACCCTGCTCAGTGGAAAGCACCCACGGGTGAACTGCTCATAGGTAGACAGGTGGGTGCATTGTAATTAGACATCACCATGAGACTCAAAGTGAGCCAGGCAGAGGTGCGCACAACCCATGGTGCATTTCCTCCCCCATCCTCTTGGAAGCCCCCCCCCATCCATGTCAGTGAGGTTGCTAGTGAAACCTTATATGGACCTAACATTATTTGAACTGTTCCCCCTCCTCAGTCCTCCTTCTTCCCTCTCCGCCTCCCTCCCCCGACCCCCTTCCACCATCCTACTGGTCTCTCTCTTCGTTGATCTGAAGTCCCTTCTCTTTCCTATTTTCTATCTTCCACATATGAGAGAAAACATACAACCCTTGACTTTCTGAGACTGACTGATCTCATTTAGCATAATATTCTCTAGTTCCATCTGCTTTCCTGAAAACGACTTAACGTTGTTCTTCTTTAAGGCTGAGTAGAGTTCCATCATGTGTATATGCCACATTTTCTTTATCATTCATCTGTTGACAGACACCTAGGTTGGTTCATAATTTGGCTATTGTGAGTCATGCTGCTATAAACAGGTATGTATGTATCACTATAGTATGCTGACTCGAATTCTTTTGGATAAATACCAAGGGGTGCTATAGCTGGGTAATATAGTGGTTCTATCCCTAATCTTTTGAGGAACCTCCATACTGATCTTCATAGTGGTTTTAATAATTTACAATCCCATCAACAGCATATAAGAGTGTCTATTATGCCCACATTCTCACCAGCAATTATTACTGTTTGTATTTTTGATGAGTGACATTGTAGCTGGAGTTAGATAGAATTTCAATGTGGTTTTGATTTGCATTTTCCTGATTGCTAATGATGCTGAATATTTTTCCATCTATTTATTGGCTATTTTTATTTCTTCTTTTAAAAAGTATCTATTCTGTTCAATTGCCAATTTTTATTTTATTTTATTTTTCTTTTTAAGTTCTTTATATATTCTAGACATTAGTCCTTCTATCAGAGGAGGAGCTGGCAAAGATCTCCTCTTGCCAGCTGAGTGGAATTATTTTCCAGATTTCTTTTTCAGTGGATTTGTGGTTGGTATATAGAAAAGCTACTGATTTTTATTAGTTGATATTGTATTTGGCTACTTTATTGAATTTTTTTATCAGCTCTAGAAGTCTGGTTTAGGTTTGTGGATCTTCTAAATATGATCACATTATCTGCAAAAAAGATAATTTCATTTCTTCTTTCTTTTTTTAAATATCCCTTTAATTCTTTATCTTGCCTTTTTTCTCTGGCTAGAATATTGAATAGGAGTGGTGACCCTGGGTGTCCTTGTCTTGTTCCTGATTTTAAAGAAAATGTTTTTCATTTTTCTCCATTCAATATGATATTGACTTTGACACTAGAGCAAACACTTAAAGATATAACACACAAAGAAGAAATAAAAAATAAACTCTAGAGCCAAAGAATTCTGTTAGAGGAATAACTAAGTAAAGGAGAACTAAAAAATGAATCAAACAAAATATAACTCAAAATGCCAGGAAATAAAAATCACCTCTCTACAATAACACTGAATGTAAATGGTCTCAACTCCCCAACTAAAAGACAGAGACTGGTTTAAGTGAATTAAAAATAAAAATCCAACTATGTGCTGCTTAAAAGAAACTCACCTTATAGGCAAAGATATTCACAGGCTAAAGGTGAAAGGATAGAAAAAGATACCCGTGAAAATTGGGTAATTACTCACATATCTGACAAAGCAAACTTCAAGCCAAAACTTACCAAAGGAGACAAAGGGAATCACTTCTTACTGATAAAGGGAACAATCAAACAAGAAGATAAATGATAGTAAACAATCGTCAGTGCATCCACTTACATAAAACAAGCACTACCTGACATTAAGACTCAGACCTCCACACAGTAATTCTTGGAGACTTCAACATATCTCATCATTAGATAGGTCATCCAGGCAAAAGATCAATAAAGATGCTTCAGACCTAAAGAATAATATAAATCAAATGGACCTACCAGAAATTTATAGAATATGTCATCCAACAACAGCTGAATACACATTTTTCTCAGCTACTCTTAGAACCTTCTCTAAAATAAACTGTATTCTAGGTCACAAAGCAAATATTAGCAAAATTTTAAATGATATAATTTCTTGAATCTTTTTATATCATAGTGCCCTGACAGTAGAAATTAATAGCAGGAACATTCAGAGGAGTTACATAAATACATGGAGACTGAACAATACACTTTTTAATGAGGACTGGGTCATAAATGAAATAAGAGGAGATTTATTTATTTATTTACTTACTTACTTATTGTGGTACTGGAGATTGAAACCAGGGGTCTTCTACCTCCAAACTACAACTCCAGCCCTATTTTTAATTTTTTATTTGGAAATAGGGTCTCACTAAGTTGCTGAGGTTGGCCACAAATCTGTGATCCTCTTGTCTCAGCCTCCCAAGTACTGGGATTACAAGCATGCGCTACCATGCCCAGTAGAGAAATTTAAAAATTCCTAGAATCAAGTAAAAACAAAGACACAACTTATCAAAATCTCTGGGACACTATGAAGATGGCTTTAAGAAGAAACTTTATATCATTGAGTTCTCACATTAAAAAACAACAACAACAACAACAAAAAAAGAAATCCAAATAAACAACATAGAAAAACAAGAACAAACTAACTGCAAAGCCAGTAGAAAGCAGGAAATAATTAAAATCATTGCAGAAATTAGCGAGATAAAGAATTTTAAAATGATGCTAATAATTAATAAAACAAAAAGCTATTTTTAGAAGATAAATAATATTGATAAACATAAACCTTTAGCCAACCTAAGCAAAAGAAAGCGAGAACTGATCCAAATTATTAAAATGAGAGATGAAAAAGGAGATGTCACCAAAGACAGTGTGGTAATACAGAGGATAAGTAGGAACTATTTTGAAAACTTATATTCTTATAAATTGAAAACCCTAGAAGTCAACAAACTTCTAAACACATACAACCTACCTAAATTGAACCAAGACAATATAAAAAACCTAAATAGACCAATAACAAAGAGATTGAAGCAGCAATAAAAAGCCTTCCAACAAAGAAAATACCAGAACCAGATGGATTCCCAGCTAAATTCTTCAAACCTTTAAAGAGGAAATGAGTCCAATGCTCCTCAAATTATTCCATGACATAGAAAGATGGTATGCTCCCAAACTTATTTTATAAAGTCAGTATTACTGTATCAAAACTGAATAAAGAAGCCCCCACAGGAAGAAGATTATAGACCAATGCTCTTGATGAACATACATGGACAAATTCTTCATAAAATATTAGCAATTTGCATTCAAAGCCAGACAAAGAAGATTGTGCACCATGATCAAGTTGGTTTCATTCCAGGGATGCAAAGTAGTTTCAACATGCATAAGCCAATAAATGTAATTCATCACATAAATAGAACCAAGGCAAAAATCACGTGATCACCTCAATAGATGCAGAAAAAGCATTTGGCAAAACTCAACATCCATTTATGTTAAAAAATACTGAAGAAATTTGGGATGGAAGGGACTTACCTCAATATCAGAGCGCATGCACAATAAACCCAAAGCCAACACCATACTGCACGGGGAAGACTGCATCAGATCTTCAGTCCTCTCCTCCCCAGCAGGGGCCATGGTCAGCGGAAGGGAGAGGGGGTTCTCACGAGGAACCCTGGGCGGCTGCAGGACACACTGGGCCAGCTTTCCCACAGGGCTGCAGGCTTTGCGGCGGGCGTGGGCTCCCAGGTGAGTTGCCCCACCTCTGCCACTGTCCTGATCTGATGCAAACCTTGAGTCGGATGGGGTGTGTACTTGCTCTCTGCTCTCCTGCCAGTGAATCCCTCTTCTCCTTGCTCCCCAGAGAGTCAGGACCAGTCCCCAGTGGCAGCCCCTTAGACCCGCCCTCCTGTGTGTAGAATCTCCATCACAGCGGGCTCCCTGCTGGGCACAGTGATGAAATCAAAGACTCTACTTGGAAATATGTCCCAAAGGTCATTCTCAGCATACATGACCTCATCCTAGCAACTGTCCAGACCCCGAGTCAAGAGGCAAGAGGGAGGGCTGAAGACACTGGAGCACTGGAGATGGGGCGCGGTCCCAGAGGACGGCGGGGTCACCCCCGAGGAAGGGGAGGGACACTGATGCTCGGGTGGGGAGAAGACTCTGGCGTGCAGGACAGGCGTCCCGCCTGCCTCTTGTTCTCCCGTCCCTGTGTCTGGTGCCCCTGTGCACTCAACGTGTCTGGGAGTCAGGCCACTGTCCCCGGGGAAAGTGCTCCTGCAGAGAGAAGTGACCCCAGAAGAGGCAGCCCCCGGGGGGAACAGCCCCAACAGTCGACACAGGGGGCACCTGGCCCCCGCTGGCAGCACCGAGGCCCCGGCTGCACACGCTTCCCTACGAGGGGCCTCTGCCCTGGCTGCCCACCACGAGCCAGGCGCGGGGTCTGTAGCCCAGGCCACCGTGTCAGGCAGTGTCACGGGCGCCTCACTGCTTGGCTGGGTGGGTTGTTTTGCTTGGGAGATTTGAGCAGGGGAGGTGACATGGCCAGCTGCAGAGACGTCAGAAAACATCAGGAGGACGATCCGTCACGAGGCTCTGGCAGGCCCCTGTTCTGATTCTCAGGAAGCACAAACACGGCTGGGGACCCAAGAGGGCTGCGGGGACAGGTCGTCCCTGTCGTCCTAATAGCCATGTCCCCTGGAGGGCGGGGAGCGGTCTCAGAGGCTGAGCAGGACGGGGACGCTCCGGGCTGTGGTTCCAGTTGGGGATTCCATGCGCCCCTTTGAACCATTAGCTGAAGCTCAGCACCCTTCCCTAACCAGAGGCCAGACGCCCACTCAGAAGTGTCGGCCTTCTCTCATTACTGTCGCCTTTGCCCTGACCCAAAGTTGACCACCATGGGACACCTGTCATCGTTCCAATTTTATAATTTTAGTAAGAAATTCTGTTTTTAATGATAAAGCCTAGAGAAGTCTCATTGCAATGTCTCATCATCTGCCAAAAGCTGGACGCTGGGCAGGAAGCACCGTCTTCAGGGCTCTCCAAAGCGACCACTTATTCAGGAGATGGGACAGACTGAGCAGTGGCCTTCCAGGGTGCTGTGACAGAGGACGGCAGAGCGGGGCAGGAAGCCAGGCCCGGAGCACACGTGCCCAAAGTGCGTCTCAGTGTCTCCTACACTTCCTCCTCCCTCGGAGCTGAAGCCTCTTGCAGTGAGTCCTGACCATGGTCAACCCTGAGCAGGGCCTTCTGTGGAACTGCGAACACGCTGCTGCGTCTCTGGCGCGCCCTCGAGACTGACGCTCCTGCCCCTCTGCCCTCGGCGACCGGCCTGGCCTCCTTCAGCCAGAGATGAGCTCGTCCCAGCCAGCGCCAGGAGTCTAGCCTTGCTGAGATGCGGTGCTGAGATCGGGACAGCGACCCACACTCCACGTCAGGGCAAGTACCCCCCAGGGCCAGGTGCTCCTCAGCCAGCCAGACAGACTTCAGTTGTTCTAAAAAAAAAAAAATTATATTCATCTATTTATTTATTTAGGTACTAGGGAGTGAACCCAGGAGCACTCTACCCCTGAGCTATACCCCAGCCTGTGTGTCTCTCTGTTTGTTTGTTTATTCATTATAAAAGGATCTTAGGCAGGCATGGTGGTGCATATGTGTAATCTCCGTACTTGGGAGGCTGAGACTGGAGGATCCGAGTTCACAGCCAGCCTCAGCTAGTTAGTGAGGCCCTCGGCAACTTAGTGAGACTCTGTTTCAAAAAAAAATAAAAAATAAAAAATATGACTGGGGGTCTAGTTCGGAGGTAGAATCCTCTGGGTTCAATACCTAGTACTGCCAAAAAAAAAAAAAACAAAAAACAAAAAAAAACGATCTTGATGAGTTGCTGAGGCTGGCTTCAAACATGCAATCCTCCTGTCTCAGCCTCCCAAGTACTGGGATTATAGACGTGCTACCACACCTGACTGTCTCAAATATATATATATATATTTGGACCCTTTTACATTTATATCTTTTCTACATTTCTTTTGAATGGCCAGTACAATGCAGCTGGACTCCTCCTGCAGTGTACCAGGAGCAGAGGTGACCCCTGAGCAGGCAGACGGGACACTCCCAGGTGCCTGGGGATGGTCACCATTAGAATGGCCAACCCTTCCTGGCGCTCAGTTTAATGGTGACGGATGACTTTGTATCTTCACGTTTTGGACTCTTAATGAGCGGACCCGCCCCATCCATGGAAGTCACCTTCCCTCTCTTCCCCCCCCGGGGCTCATGTCTCCCCAGTCTCACCCATGGACATCAGCACCAAGGACACACGGTGTGTATCACAAGGTGCGATGTATCTAATGTGTCCAAGCAGGCCTGCTGGCCGCCCAGCCTGGCCAGAGGGCCCGTGCCTGGGTTCTGGACACACTAAGGATTTTTTTTTTCTTTTTTGGTAGCTCCAAGTTATACCCCCAGCCCGATTTTATGTCTTATTTGGAAATAGTGTCCCACTAAGTTGCAGAAGGCCTCGCTAAGTTGCCAAGGCTGGCCTCAAACCTGGGATCCTTCAGCGTGCACCACTCTGCCCAGCTCGCACTAAGCATTTGAGGTTGGTTCTTGGAGTGGTTGCTCCACATCTCCTCTGAGACAGCAAACTCCTGAGCGTGCCACCACGCTGACGGCTCCCCTAGACTCCTGCAGCGCCCTGGCGCGTGGCTGGCCTTCACTGAGCAGACGCTTCGCTCATCTGCCTCCGTCACCTCGACAGCCAGTGGGTCAAGGCTGGAATGGAAACCTGATTCTTATCACCACGTTCTTTAGGACACACCAAGAGGTATCGCATATGTTCCTGGGAGAGAGGTTGGCCTCGTTTTACAAATGAGAAAGTGAGTCAGTGAGCAGTAAGTAACCAAAGCACTTCCCACGTTGGACATTAGTGGTCCCTGCGAAGTGAAGCTCACACCTCCTGCTACAGAAGCAGGACGGATGGAGCTTGTGATGGTAACACAGAGGCAGCGCTTTGCCAGGGCCTCGTAAGGAGCTCAGCTGCGGCGGACGGTTCAACTGGAAATTCACTGACACTCCTGAAAGTTCAACCGCATCCGGCGCCATCTACTATCTGGTGAGGCACCACGGTGCAGACCGCCACGGTGGGACGAAGAGTACATGAATAATGAGCCAGGCGTGGTGGTGCACGCTTGTGATCCCAGTACTTGGGGGATTGAGACAAGAGGATTGAAGGTTTGAGTACAGCCTCCGCTACTTAGAGAGGCCCTCAGCAACTTAGTGAGACCCAAAGCAAAGAATAAAAAATAGGGCTGGGGGTGTGGCTCGGAGGTAGAATGCCCCTGGGTTTAATCTCTAGAATCACACACACACACACACACACACACACACACACACACACGAGGACTGTTCTCTCCCCACACAGCCTATACTTCTAGAAGCAACAGCAGGAGCAGAAGCAAGCAGGTCAGTAAGTGCTCAGATAACATAATCACTGTCCACAGGGGTGTCCAGTTAAAACCATGAGAAGTGGGTGCTGCAGGCTGGGTAGACCCAGCAACCATTCCCAGGCATCCATCCTTCATCTGCAAGACCAGGGGATTTCGCCTCCTTAGGAGGGCCACTCGGGGTTCTGAGAGTCCATTACGTGTGGACTCAGGCTGGACTCAGGACTGAACGGAAGCGGGGAGACCTGCTAGAACCCACCTGGGCTGTGGGTCCACCGTCCTGATGTCAGGCAGACATTTTACTCTACAAGGTGTAAGAAAAGCTCTATAAGTCTTTATCGCATTTGCTTGTAAACCTTTCCCCTCAACTTCGTCTCTCACCAGAGTGCAGCAACTGTCTGGGATGCCCAGGCAGAGCACGTAGGCCGAGGAGAGGGGACACCAGGAGGATGGCCTGCGATCAGCTGATATCTTGCTCCCCAGCTGAATGTTCTGTTGTGATGTACCAGTTAGGTAAAGGTCTGACCCAGTCTCAGAGGGAACGACCAGGCTCTGGGTCAGACACAGGCAAGAGGGGGGTATTATTTTTAATCTACTCTTATTGGTGCATTGTCGTTTGGAATGATAGGGTCATACATGCCTGCAGTACTTGGTGAGCTCCCCCTGCCCGGCTCCCTCTGCACTCCCTCCCCTTCCCAGTACAAGATATTCAGATTGACATTTTTATACCTTCACGTCTATACATAATGCTAATGGAAGTGTTTCCTTCATTAATTCTCCTCCCCTGCCCTAGGCCCTCACTGCTCCAGTGGGGTTTCTTCTTCATTATCTAAGGTCTCTCCAGCATCCCAGTTACTCCCTTCCCTTTCTGTGACTGGCTAATCTCATTTAACATAATATTCTCCAGGTCTATATCAGTTTTCCTGCAAATGACATAACTTTGTTCTTCTTTATTGGTGAGTAGAATTCCACTGTGTGTATATCCCATAATTTTGTAATCTTTTCATCTGTTGATGGAGAACAGGTTGGTTCCATAATTTGGCTATTATGAATTTTGCTTCTGGAAACATGGATATGTATGTATTGCTATAATAATATTCTGATTTCAGTCCCTTTGGAAAGATACCCAGTAGTAGTATAGCTGTATCACATGGTGGATCCATTCCCAGTTTTCTGAGGGATCTCCACACTGATCTCCATAACAGCTGCGCTAATTTGCAATCCCACCAACAGTGTATAAGAGTTCCCATTTTCCCACATCCTCACCAGCATTTATTGTTGTTTGTAGTCTTGATGATTGCCATTCTAATTGGGCTTAGATGGAATTTCAGTGTAGGTTTGATTTGCATCTCCCTGATTGCTAATAATGATGTTGAAATTTTTTTCACACATTTATTGGCAATTTGTATTTCTTCTTTTGAGAAGTGTCTATTTAGTTAAATTGCCTATTTCTTGATTTTGTGTGTGTGTGTTTTGAGTTCTCTGCATATTCTATGTATTAGTCCTCTACCAGGGTTGTAGCTAGCAAAGATTTTCTCCCATCATGTAGGCTCTCTTTAGACTCTTGATAGTTTCCTGAGCTGCACAGAAACTTTTTAATTTAATGCCATTTTATTACAATTAATTCTGATCTTAATGTCCTTAGCTTTGGAGGTGTTGAGGAAGTTTCTATCAGTGTCTATATATTGGAGTGTTGGTCCTATGCCCTTTTCTAGTAATTTCAAATCTCTGTTCTAACTTCCAGGTCTTTGATCCAGCTTGAGTTGACCCTTGTGGAGGGGTCAAAAATTCCATTTTTTTTTCCTACAAATGGATAAACAGTTTTAGAGGGGATTATTTTAAAGAGATGCACCATGAAGCATTGAGACCAAGAAGACATGTCAGGGAAAGAGGCCCCTCCTTGCTCAGGATCACACTTGGGAGACAAGCACGCCCTTCCCCTTGCCCGAGGGCTGCAACCTCATCTCCACTTTTGCTTTTACAGCAATTACAAATCTATGACCACTCAAGTTTCTAACCTTCTTAAACCCTAGTACCTTATCCTGCACCCCCAAATCAATCCTGGGTGAGCTGAGCCACTGAGGAGCCACATAACCAAGCCCACAAGGCAGAGCTTGTTCTGACTCAGGACTGCCGGGCAGCTGGGCAGCCCTGCTCACCGCTCCCCTTTCCCAGCACCCTGGAGTGTATGCTCAGCTGCCCGGCCCTGAGCTGGCCCCAGCCGTGCTCCAGGAGTGGAGTAGAGCACATCAGATGACATGCTCACAGAATCACAGCCGATCAAGAGCCAAGTGCTTCAAATCAACAGAATCTGAAGAGCAACTGTTCTAAGTAGGAATTGTGGGGGGGGGAAAAGGGTGAGAAATGGCTGCGGTTGTTGATAAGACCCAGGGGTGAGGCTTCGGTGATCCTGGAAAGAGGTGCAAAATGTGGACCCCCCTAAAAGACAGGGGTATACCAGCAATGGAAGACATTGCAAAGGGAGAGGGGGCATGTGGGTGGTGGCCCCAGCCTGAAGCCCAGGTCCAAATGGGCCATGGGTCTCTCAGCCTGAAGCCCAGGCCCTGATGGAAAGCTGCAGTTTCCCCCAGTCTGAAGACTAAAGTTGGCTCAGGAGAGGGGATCTAAACCTAGCAGGCAGCCTGCTCAGGGCAGAGATGATATGGACATGCTCTGGCCCTCAGTGAATTAAGATGATTAGGACCCCTACAGAATGAGAAGAAATGTCCCAAAAGATTTGTGAGAACATGGTCTTTACTTTCTATGACATATACAGCAATGGTTTTATGATAAGACTATAGTTTTGTATATGTGTGTGGGAGTGAGGGGGGGATACTAGGGATTGAACCCAGGTGCATTTTACTTCTGAACTATCCTCCCAGCCCCATTTTATTTTTTTTATTTTGAAACAGGGTCTAAGTTGCTGAGGCTGGCCACAAACTTGTGATCCTCCTGTCTCAGCCTCCCAAGTACTGGGATTACAGGCATGTGCCACTATGCCCAGCAAGAAGACTATAGTTTTAAATATCAATTCCAGGAGAAAAGGAGGACAGGGAGATGAAGCAAAGTCATCATAGAGGATGTAAAATTTGGCAGCCAAGGAGTTAGTAAATAGCACCAAGTTTTGTGGTTGTCACAAAATCACCTGTGACCCTGTAAACCCAAACGTTAATTCGGCTCCATTCTGTTTCTCTGCTGTGTGAAAACCACCTGGAGGTCAGATCTACCACCTCTCAATTACACTCGCAAAGCCTGTGTCGGGAATCCGAAGAGGCCTGTTGGGTCCCGGGCATCCACTGGGATCATCCAATGGCAGGGCTAGAACATCCTCCAGAGGGTCCACTTCCAGAATGGCCCTGCAAAGGCAGCTAGCCTCCAGGCTGGGACTGCTGACCAGAGCACCCACATGTGGCCTCTCTGGACAGGGATCTGCAGGTGGTGAGACTCCATCAGTGAGCGTCCTGGGCAGGCTCAGGTGGCCTTGCTCAAGGGGCTCACAGTGTCACCTCTGTAGGACTCCATTGCAGATGTGGCCACTCCTGCCCAGATTCCAAGAGAAGTAGAGGTGACCACTCAATGGCTGAGTGTGTGACAACTCAAAGTGATGTTTTAAAGCAGACTCAGACTTGGGAGAGTCTTTCTATGTGGGTTCATGGGCAGCCCTTCACTGCTGCCTGGAGGAGACACAGCTGATGGGGTGCCTCGCCCTCTATGGTCTCGTCATCTGTCCCCAGATCCCAAACCGTCTTCCTCTACACTGAAGTGGGGCGACATGTGCGGGCTCCATTACAAAGTATTCACTCCTTGTCAGGTTTCTGGGATTTGGGGGGTGCCATGACATGCTTTTTGAATTATTCAGCTCTTTCAATTCTGGAATATTTTCTTGAATTACATATTTTTAAATTTGCTTAATCATAGTTTTGGTTTTCTTCTTCAGAGATGCCATGATGTGTATAATGGATCCTTTTTCTTTTTTCTTCTTCTTCTTCTTTTTTTTTTTTTTTT